>OZ026613.1:95213184-95418184 GCA_964020975.1 Hermodice carunculata | reverse complement strand
ATCGGTCAAAGTTTCATTCACAACACACGTCATAATCCATCTGACGCCTGTCAGGAATCAAGAGTAATAGCTCAATCTTGCAGGCAAGACAAACTGACAGCATTATGACTTGATATAAACAGTAGAATTGCTTTGGAGCATCCCAAAAACCCTACTCCACATGGTCAAGCGATACCGCTGTGACCATTTTGAGATGGAAACATTCAAAAGAGCCCGGATGGCAATGTCCTCTTCATTGGGGACCTGGCGGTAAGGCATTTTTCGTGAACCGTGATTGAGGTTTTTTTAATTTTTGGGGAACTGAAAACTGAAAAATATTTTTGTTGAACCGAGAAAGGTGTTTTGCTCCCGAAATGTAAATTGGGAACTGTAAATCGGCATTTCAAGAAATCACGAACTATGAAATAGAGATGTGTCTCGTGTATTGTGACATTGCCGTTTCATTGTGTTTCACCTCGTGACTGAAGTTTCAAAAATACTTACAAACACAAAAGAAATAAATCAAACACAATTAGTACATCAGGTCTGGCCGAAGTAGTATTAGTTTCTACATCAGGAGATATTGCATATATGTCTACCTTTTAGCAACCAATAAAACTTCTTTTAAAAGAAATAACAGATACAACAGTTGTAATATTCTTGGGTATAAAATTATTGAATTTAGATCCAATATGTGGAATATTCTAACAAAAAAAATCAGTTTCATGTTTCAATTGAGTTAACTGATTTCTATTTCTAGTTCTAATTTTGAGTTAAGCCTCCATGGCGAAAACTAAAATTTAAAGAGGACGTAACATCTTATTCAGAATAAATTTGGAGTCACACATTAAAGAAATAAAATTTATGATGAGGAATGGTTCTCATGAATTTAAACAAGTTTCCCCTATGACTTTGGGGAGGTGCAAAAGATGATATACGAATAGCCTTTATATAATGACAAGTTGTCTGACATGAGTTCCATTAGGTGATCCCCAAGCCTCTATACAATCTGATATATGTGAATAAACTAAAGCATAATATGACTGTCGTAAAACCATAAGCCAAAGTAAATGGCGATTTTTCAAAGTAAACCAATGATATGTGTAATCTCTTTACAAATGTCACTAATATGTTCTTTCCCGGTGAGCAGTTCATCTATTACCACTCCTAAGTATTCAATAATTGACACTGGAGATAAGATCTTAGTGCCTGCATTTATAAAATCAGGCCTGACTTTTTTACGCTTTGAACGTATTATTATGTAGTTTCATTTACTTAAAATGAGAGCTAGTTTATTTATGGTACCCAATCCATTAATCTAATCACATCAAGTTCAACATTATGTTATGTGTTGTATAATCTATGTATTGTATCATTCATGTATATGTCCATGAGGAACTCAAATACTCCCAGTTGAACACTTATGGTAGAGAGTCTTTCAAGCACGAATGAGCACTCAACAGTCGTTTAGCATTTACAAATAGCATTATGGCTGTGTGCCAACACAGACATATTGTTTTTCTAGGAATTCTTTCTTTCTTTACAGGCAAATTTGTTCGACATTTCATTTGAAAAGTACTTCTTGTAGAAACTCCAAACTTGGCACAATTATACTTCTGTATATAAAGTCTGGCCCTTTTATCATAAGAGTTCATGCTTTTCAAAATCATGCAAATGAGGGCTAATTAAAGTTTTTAATCATGAATATCTTATATACTACAGTAGATGTGGTTCCGAGTGTATAGGAGTTCGATCATAGCCAGGAAAAGGTCATCTCAAATGTCAAGGTCATCTCAAGGTCAACGGTCATGTCAAGGTTAAAGGTCAATTCTAAGCCAAAATGTAATTTTTGATGGCAAGGTTTACTTCAGGTAGAGGTCATCTCAAGGTCAAACGTCATTTCAAGGTCAAAGACCACTTTCGATAGTGGCTTTCTCCTAGCTATAACTTGATACATTTTTATCCAATTTTGATCATGGTGGGCTCAAATTGTAGCTATTGTAACCCTGGATATTTTTTAAATTTACATGTGACTTGGCCAATTTCCGTCTAATTCTAATCATGTTAGACTCAAATTGTAGGTATTGCAACACTGCATATTTTTATAAGAACATGTAACCTCAAAAGGGCAAAGAGCAAGGTCATTTGGCCCTTTGAAGGTTTCATCTTGCCATAACTTGGTCAATTTTCATCCGATTTGGTTCATGTTGGGCTTAAATTGTGGGTATTGTAACACTGCGCATATCTACATGTGACCTGTATAGGTCAAAGGTCAAGGTCATTTGGATTTTGAAATTTGCATGCAGCCATAAGCTTAATGGAATGTGAAGTACCAAAGGATAAAGGTTGTAGCATTTAATATTTACAACTTTTGAAGGCACACAGACAGATTTGCTTTGAAGCAAATCTTCATTTCTAGTCTACAATTTTACTGCAGAGGATTTTCTTTGTAATGTAACATGGAAAAGTTAAAGGAGACGACATGTGTAGTTCAGCCACAGTTGTCGACTAAAAAGAGGGGGCAGGGTTAACTGAAGACACTGTATTGAAACGTGATGGCAGTGACCTTTTGGAGGTCGACAGAATTCAAACAAAGATGTTATGTCAAGAATTGCATGTAAATGATACCCAATCCTTCACACGCACCTTTTTATCTTTATGGCGTGCAATATAGGAGGAGATGTATTGCCCCTGCGGCTGCAAATTACAGCTTTATCTGCTTACACAGTTTATTCGATATCTCAAACACACCTTTCTCGTGTTTCAGTGTCCGGCGTTTAGGCAAAGCTCATTGAGTTTCAAGGATTACAGCCAGAGAGGATTGGCTGAATTGTCAAAAAGGCTAGATTATGACCAACATGGATTTTTTCTATAACGTCAATCATAGAGGGACGGAAATAACTGAATTGTGCAATCAACTCTCATCATTCGCATGGTATGGTCCTTTGAAGAAAGGAAAAAAACCTGGTTACAGTGAAAGTTTGTTGCACTCGGAAAGTCTGATCTGTGAACAAAAAAGAGATACACAAAACATGCATGTAAATCTTTCAATTTAGAGGGTATTTTGACACTCCGAACGATGACTAATACATAAAACCTACGTAATATCCAATTTTCTTCAGCAGTTGTTGCACTATTCTGTTCTTCATTCCAATATGACCCAACACTGATCATCAGGTGCGTTGTTTTAAACATATTTTTATACAGAAAAATACATTGGGAAACATGCTTTGCCTATATAAATCCATCTTGCGGGAAAAAAAGAAATGAAAAAACAATATAAATATTGTACAAAGGGTGAAGACGGGTCACAGGACACTATATTGACACCACATTGACAAGGACACACATAAAAGAAAATAGGATATCACAGTTACTATTACAAAAAGTATGCATTATCATTATATCGAATCCGGCGTGGCCAATCAACTCTGCACACAACCGGTACTGCATGCTGAAAGCTGTTTTGTACCGGCCCGTACGTGACCAACCCCCGTCACAAGCAAAGCTTGTGCACCAACTTGGGGTGGAAAACGCACCGGCCTTACTTGAATCTACCACTATTTAAATTACATGTGTGGATACTGTCAAAATAATTTGGTTTACTGCCTTAGTACACTTGGGATTTCCAAACAAAATAGTTTATAGCGTGAAAGGAGCCAATATTATGATTTTTTGTGGCAATACATTCCGATGAGTCGTGTATTTGATACACTTAAAGAAATAATGAAACGATTTTCTCCTTGGGCACCACAGGCGCAAGCAGGTATTAGTTTTTGTATGGACCTGGCTAATGTTCTGTATGGATCCCACGTTATATGCATTTCTGTTAGTTACATTTTCTGGAATCAAATCGTGTAAATATGCAAGTGTATGTCCATCAATTATTTTATAAAGAAGTATGAGTCGGTGTTTTTCCCTGCGCTTAGAGAGAGTCTCCCATCCAGGTTCATTGAACAGGGATACATGACTTCGTCGACAAGACGCGCCCGTCACTGCGAGGGCTGCCACCATTTGAACAACGTCTAGACGGGCTGCATCAGACTTTGTGAATCCCACCCAAACAACATCACCATAGTCTAAAATAGGCCTAATGGTGCGTTCCAGGTGGTTTTATGATGCTACAAAGGGTTCAGACAGTAAGGCTAAGCAAATGTCCATTTGCACGCGGCTAACAGCATAATTACCGACAAGTGGCCTGGATGACAAATTAAACTCAGCAGTTACATAATTGCCTGCGTCTTGCGGTGCTCAGAAGCAGGCATACTTTCCATTTATAAATGCACTGCTTGTCGCAGGTTCTAGGAACATTTCGCATTTTCCACCTTTTTCTGGATCAGCGTATAACCAAAGGCCGAAAGTACGGCACCAGTGGTCAAAATTATTGGCATATTGCTCTCTTTGGTATGCATGTATAAGAGAGGCTTAGGAACTTACAAGGTACCGCTTCCAACATTCGGCCCGAATTTGGGAACAACAGTTGACAATATTTGAAAGTACTCATGAAGCATTATGGCATTATGCCAACTACTGTAAGTATTGATTATCGGACATTTTTGTTAGAAATATATTTCATTTACCTTAAGGAACCCTTAAAAAACAAACCGTTTGTCATTTATCTGCCTAAAACAGTGTCACATTAAACCCATTTTTGTCAGTTGAACTAAGCGTATCCTATTTTTGAAATAGTAAGCGATTCCTGTTGTGCACACGCAAAATGGGTTTTAACGGACGAAGCGTAAAAGAACCGAAATTTTAATACGATTGATTGATTACTTGATTGAATGATTTTAATCGTATAGATTACATGTAGGGTACATGCCATTTCATGATATGTTAAAACAGCGACAAACAAATTAATAAATGATATAGACATACAATAGTTCATACAAATTACTAGTACATCCCTAAACTACACTAAGGGGATGGCGCTAGCCAGTAATTTTGCGCGGCTTATTTCTAAAGGTAGCTCTGTACAATGTGACAAAGCTCCCGACAGATTCCCAGATGGTTTTCAATCCACTCAAATAATTAGGTAGGGAAGCATATACACATCTGTGTCATGGAGAGTGTTTAATATAGGCTTGGCCTATTTCGCAATCCATGTAAAAGATATGGGTCTACATTTTAAAGGCTTTTTTCGATATTTAATGCCACACAGTAGATTGCGTTTTGGGTCATAACCTCAGTTTGTTTGCAAAAGTAAGTCTTGCGGAAAAAAACGCCTCTTTGTGCGGAAACGTCACGTAATCACTCGACGACAGGGCACGCAAATGATCCACCCATCCCTCTGCAATGCTGTATTAGTTTGTGCAACATGTGTAAGCAGACTTATCGAATCCCACCATCATAAACGTATGAAATTTAACACAGTTTTAATAGATCACTTCATTCCCATCAAAAACCAGAAATAGGCAGCATACCTGGTTTTGAGCAGGCGAGACATGTAATGTAGCTGACAAATGTAATCTGCCATGCAAACATTAGGCAAGCCCTTTCAGGTGAGCTTTTTACACAACTTGTCGTTGGCCATAATGAATTATTAACATTACAATGCTGTTGTAAGTAATTTCGTTCCTTGCACAAGTGTACTGGGTACAATGGCCACCGAGGCCCTACTGACGGGTCGTTCCACAAATGGCAGCGAAATACAATACGTGATTTTTCACAATTTGCATTTTCCTGGCAAATTATTCATGAAAGGTCAGATACAAAAAATCAACGTCTGGCCCTTCACTTGTTATCTGACTGATAAATGTGATTTTCATGCTATGTAGCTGCAGTTGCACACATGTTGTGCTGCTGCTTCTCAACTTATTTCGAAAGGGTATCTTATACCTTGTAATTTAAACAAGAGAGCAGATGTTGTCAATAGAATGTTGAAAATCGGATTAGAATCCTCCAGAATATGGAAAAGTTGCATGCACACAGACACAGACACAGACAGCCAGCCAGCCAGCCAGCCAGCCAGCCAGACAGACAGACACACACACACACACATATATATATATATATATATATATATATATATATATATATATATATATATATATATATATATATATATATTTATTATAGGCCTGGTTTGTCGATACGAAGAATATCAACGAGCACTCGGTGACTGGGTGCCCCATATGCAGAACGAGTAAGCGAAACGAACGAGTTTCTGCTATATGGTACCCTGTGCGAGTATGTGCGACTACGTTATCATTTTTCCATGTTCGGCAAACAGGACAAGTTAATGAATTCCAGGACAGGTTGAGTTTTTCTACTAGTTGGCCATTGGGCAAGTTAAAAAGGGTGTATTTCTACCCCTGGTATGTATGTGGGAAACATACTAAAATATCCATATATGTATAAGTATGTATGCGTATTTCCGGACCTCTACCTTGTTCAACTATGTCAGACATATTATGTGTAAAATCTCCATTTGCAGCTGATAAAGCAGGCTGTGACAATATGTTTATAATATTCCATATGTGTTTACTCACAATGGAAGAAGATGGCCATGTAAGCGTGGTCTACCTCTTTTGGCTTCACTGCGATACTCTTACGATATGTAATGCTACAATAGCGCAAGTAAACGTCTCAGTTAAACATGATAGGTGAGGTATGTCTTCCATTTAAGTCACAGGTTGTCAGGAATTTTCCACTTTACAAAGGAACATGCAGGGGTCAAACGTAAGCCTATGAAAATAACTAATCTGATCAAGAAATTGTCTTCTGAAGGATTTTTTTCCTGCCATGTTTGTTATTATCACTAGGCTTGACAGTCTTAATTTTTGTATTAAACTTGTCCATGAATGTAAAGAAAAAGAGAAGTTTGATTCTGAGGGTTAATAAATTAAACGGGAAAAGGTCACTTCCTGTGTTGAATGACGTTTGACCTGAATCTGACTTTGTTCAGCGTTACTGAGATAATGAATTGCCCTATTGACACCTTGTGGTGGAGACTGCACGTGTGACTTTGGATTTGTTATGGTGAAAATACGCATGAAACTAATTTCAAGGCTTTCGCGGGGAACAGGTTATTCAGATGTACTGACGATGACGTCACAAGGTTAAAAGAAGTGGCTATAAGCGATTCGGCAACTGATGATATATCATGAACTTGACTCATTTTACAGAAAACCAGCACTCTCAAATAGGCTCAGAACCTTGATATAAAAGGATCTCGTAACATTATAAAATAGTTTCATCATGGCAAGCGGGCTGAATTATCTCTACTGCAACGTGTACTATTTCTCTTTTGCTTTAATATAGAACTTGTGTAACCACACATTGATAATGGCAATACGAATTGGTACTTTTCAATAAGATCATAAATGATTTCAGAGTTTGCAATTTGAATATGAAATTCATTCCAAAGTTCTAAAGTACACCAGGACCAGTTAAAAATAGCTTCACCAATAATTTATTTATCCGAATGGGACAATAGGACCCTTCCCCACCAAATCGACCAAAAGCGCCCCGATGAAAGATGTCTGTTCAAAAAAATATTTGCTTATATGTCCCGTCATCATTAAGCAATTCGATGATAATTGGAGATGGACCCTGTTGGGAGAGCTCTGCCAATTGCTGGTGTGGGATCTGCGCATAACTTCCGGCCCGCAGTAAGGAAAGTTATTGAATAAGTCTTCTTATAAGCAATCAGTCCATATGCCTGCCGTAACCACGAAAGAGATAAGTACACTGTACTTTGTCGTTAAGGGGAATACAATCAACGTATTTGCTTCGTATATTGACATGTTGCATGTTTTTATCACAAATAATTAATGAAACGGAACAAAAATATATCCTAATAATCTGACGTACACATTTTCTTTTGACCGTTTTACGGTTTTAAACTTTCATACTACTAGTCCAAATACATTGTAGTCGACATTTGCATAACGTGGCTGTTCTTTGAAAAGGATTCTTGTATTGATCAGTTGTGCGTCTTGCTTTGATTATAATGGATGTCAAAGCGTTGCATGAAAGGAACTGCTAGGAATGTGTTGTGTAAAATTCCCTTCAGAGGGACGTTAAAATGAATAACACACAAAGTGGCTTTCTATAATAGTTTCTTAGCGTGTTGAAACAGAAGTATTCAAAAGAATCAAGATGTAAATGGGCTCAGTAGCAATATGCCTAAATCATTAAAACTGTAATTTTTTTGTCCTTAAAGTTTCTATCCCTATTTCAGGTTTCATGTTCCTCTTTCAAAACGTCCCCACGACTGATTACTATTTGCTTGATAGAATAAACGTCTCATTTAGAACAATGACGCACCTCATCCACCCCCACCCCCAAGCTGATCCGTATCGGTTGTTTTCCAGTAGGAGTGTCTGTCATTAAATTGCTCTACAATTTACCTGTTTATCAATGACAAAATGCTAAGCCTTTCTCCGCGTTTAAAAACATATTTTTCATTAAAGTAATTAAATTAACGATTCGAGCGCTCTGCCGATCCCTGTTAAGCTGTTAACCGTTTTTCTTTTTCTTTTTTTTTTTTTTTTGAGGGGGATGGGGATGGACATTCATTTGAAGAAAACGAAATCGAAAATATTTACTGGCCCTGTCGGGGGGGGGGGGGGATCTTCCTATCAAATAATTTGTTTTATATTGATATGACTATGCCGAGGAATTAGACGGGGGTAAACCTTGGCTACCGAAGGTTCCAGATAGTGCTGCACAAAGTTAAGTATGTGTCAACTGCGCAGTGGATAACGCATTTGTATGCTAACATATACTCCTCAAACGTGGGGCTTTTTGACATGCCATTGAAACCTCCGTAATTAAATCAAAAGGACTGAAGGACAACCATGATGAAATGCCTGTGGAGCGCTTAAGGGGTGCAATTTATTCATATATGCATTTCCTAGTAGTATAAGCATGTGTACTTGGCACAATTTCACCAGCTATTAGTGAAAGCAATAATTGTATTAGTGGCTCTTGGAAATAATGTGTTTTATGCCATGAAGGTCTTTAGGGTGCTTTATATTATAAAGCTACTTAACTTGACTGATCATGGAGTTGAAGTAGTTTGTTTTCCTTTCCTATCCCGGGAGGTTTTAAAATAGCTGAAGGACAAAGCAATCAAATGAATCAGAAGCATATATGTATACATATATTAATATAAACCGTGAGCGACCTGGAGTGGATTGACTCTAGAAAATTTCTCGTTATGCTTAGGCCTTCAGGCGCTTAAATATAAATGGGACGCGAACGTTGCTCACATCAGAACAAATTCACGCGGGAAGACTAAGGATGGCCCTTTCTGTATTTGTTCTTTGTACAGACTCCATACAATTAACCGATGACAGCTGGAACACATATATGCCAATAATTCTTAAAAATAAAAATAATATTCTGTCGAGTAATACGATTTCTTTACAATGGTGCCACCGAAGGTTGGGGGGTAACGCTCAGGTTCGTACAAGATATGAATGTTTTTAATGAAACCTGATGATAAAATACAAATATAGAGTTTAAAATATCGCTAAAAAATCATAAAAAGACAGTATGAATAACCTTATAAAATATTATCAGGATTTCAAAACGATTAATTATTATTTAAATTGGTGGATTGCTGATAATGTATCATGCATTAAAAAGATGGAGATGATATGAAGGTATGTTGACATAATGTACGTAGTTAGAGCATTGTCCATACACAACTGAGCAGGGCTTTTCCCTTTGTATATCTTGGGTATGGTTGATCGCAGACCTGCATTTATCATTTAACATCAACAGGAAAGTACGAGTGTGATTTCCCTTGATGTTATTAAATTTGACCTTGTGTGACCTTGGAAGAACAAACCTTAGTATGTATCGCATGCGTTTCCTCTCACCTTATTCATCTCGGTTGCCAAATCTATATTATTACTATGTATAGAACCAAACCAAATCAGAGGTTACTTGAAAATCAAAGATGTAACTTTTGCCTTGTTTACCTGATTTCATGCCTTTGTGGCGAAACAAAGTGACAGATTCCTTATCATACATGCTCAGCTGATATCATTTTTTTCCAAAGAATCATTCTACATATCAATGATTAAAATAACATCTATTCGTGGTTATTGATATGAAACCTATATGTCATTCATTTTTGCTATCCAGGTTCCATGTATACATGGTCAGCCTCCCCGTGGAGGTGCTGGTTACACGCAACAATACAACTGTAGTTGTATGGCATACATTGACAACCGTCCCTCCCAATTTCTGCTCCTTCTAATTTTACTTCTCCCTTTCGTTCAGTAAGCCTGCACATTCTTATTCTTCAAGGTTACAACTAGCTCTGTGCATGTGTAGTTTAGTTGTGTGTCATATTACAAATGATAATTTTAAACTCGTAAAGATAGAATTTTGTTTTGTTTGTGCAATTGATATTTTAATGCATACTATACCAATGTCTGAATGAGTAAGAGAAAATGAAAATTAGAAATAAATCGGCTGTTTATGAGGCTTTTTGAGATGACTGGTCTTCTGTTCACAGTACCCGGGGAGGCCGCAGTCAGCAATGATCACCCCAGGTATTGTGTGTGCTGGTGGGGGGTGTTCAAATAATCTTGCATGGCAACTGAAAAAAACTTAATTATGTGGGGGTTGAGATCATGCCGGTCCAAAAGAAGAGTAATTCCCATGAAAGGATCCACACATTTTGGCTTGATTCAGATTCATATTCGGACCTCATTTATTGGAAAAAATAAGTGCATAATGAAAAACTGCTGGTAATAACAAAAACAATTCAATTCTTAAGCAAAGCATGGGAAACACCCAGAACTTCATACTTCCATTCAACATAATTATCAAGATGATCCATCATAAGGATGGAAAACATCTGCTCTCGCATGGGCAACCGAAAATATATATTAATGTGAAACACGGTTCTCTGAAATGAAACGGTATGAACCAGTAAAATAATCATATTTTCGGTGGACCAAGCGAGAGCAGATGTTTTCCATTCTTATGCTGGGTCAGTTTGACAATTATATATATATATATATATAAAATCCATGGACATATGAGTACAAGAAATTTTGTAGAACAAGTTAAATGCAAAAAAATCAAAATATTGATAATAAACCCATACGAGACAATTAGGGATAGAACATGTTTCAGGGTATTGGCTTCTACAGAAAGCTTTGACATATTGTGAGAAGACAGAACAAAAGGGATCACGGTTGTGGTTGTCACAGTAGTAGGGGAGTTTTGAAGCACCTTGGGGATAGAGTATCGAAAGCACTTTTCAGTGGAGGTATGAAGTGGAATAGTGTAACGGTTAACATCACGATGTCGATCAGGATAATTGTGGGTAATAGGCATTGAGAAAAACATGTTATCAAAGCAACCTGGTAATTCATTGTTGGAGCAAACTTTTAAGTTTAAACAAATCAGGGACTTTCAAAAATCTTTAAACAGTTGATCGGTGTGGGCATTATACTTGACTATTTATCAAGCGAACAACAGACTTTTGTAATTTGAAAATGCGATCAAAGGCATATGAGAAACACCATAATTAATTAATGCAATGGTATTTTATAATCTAAAGTATCAAAAGCTTAAGACAATTCTAAAATATAATAAGAGGGGTTTTTTTTCGAATGAAGTATTTGGTATGTTCGATCAATAAACTCCAAAGAAGCAGTTTGAGTACTTTGGCGATATTTAATTCCGTGCCGACTTGAATAACAAAGGTTATTTAAAACAAGTAATCATTAAGTTTTTGGCACACAACTTTTTCAAAAACCTTAAAACAACAGGAAGTTTCGGAATTGGCCTATAGTTATTTAGCAATCCATCGTCTTCTTTGGTAAATATACATTACTTAAGCTTTTTTCAGTTTATCTTGGAATATACCTCGAGAGATTGATCGATTATAAGAGATAAAGGTTCAACTAGTGATGACTTAAATTTTTACTAAGTCCCATTGAAAAGTTGTCGTAACCAGTGGTAAATTTAGGTTTAAAGTTGTTTATGATTGTTTCTATCTCAGCTGGGGAAGTATTAGTAGAACTAAAACTACTTTCCCATTGTTGATTAAGGTAGCTACTAAAAAGTGGCTACTGCCTTTGGTCAATTTTGGCAGCCAATTTCGGGCCAATGCCAATGAAAAACAAATTGAACTTTTCAGCTATTTCATTTCTATTGAAATCCTTTTTTATTTGCAATCATGGGAACGGATAGGCAATCTGTTTTCCTTTTGTTTACATTTAGAATAGTCTCAATAACATCACAAATCTTTTGTGAATCATAAATTTTCAAATTGCGAACAATAAAGAAAATGTTTCTGTTGATTAATTGAATTATTCAGTATTTAATTATAAGTTTTTGAGGTTTAACTTGAAAATAGAAAAATTGGGTAACATCACGGGGTGTAATTTTCAATTTTTTGTACACTTGTCACGAAATTTTATGAATGTTTAAACTGCATTCGTCATCCAACGAGACTTTTTATGTTTATATCTTTTAAAGCGGGCCGTTTTTGTAGTGATATGTCTATCTTGACAATGTTTGATTATGTATTCCGATTCATTATAGTCGTTATTTGGATTAAGAATTAAATCATTATCAAGGACTTGCATCAAATCAATATTATAAATGTCTTGCACAAAAATTTTGAAAGATACAGGACCATAAGTATGGACTTTGACATTTCGGTGGTGTTTGTGAATTTATTCCTGGTCAAAGCACATAAATAAGGTAAATGATCATATATAGCTGTAAATAGGATGCCTGAAAAGAGAACCATATTAAAACGTGAAAAAGTGTATCAAGTATGCTTGTATTTCTTTCTGAAAAAGGAGCAGGTAAAGATATTTCAGGCAGAAATTTATCATTCACTAATTTATTTGGAGAGTGGTTTAAAGTAATGGATAGCTTGGTAATTTTAACATAAGGAGAGTGAGAGACAATTGAGATTACGTGTTCTAAATCATAGGGTTATCTAACAATCATTTAAATTATTTCTCGCAACACTACCAAAATTACGAAGTTTACTTTCTAGAATTTTAAAATTTATGATTTAAGATTATAGAATAATCAGGTTACCACCATTTGCATGCACACAAAAAATACCAGTAGGCACCTACACAGACGAAAACGTGTTTGATTGGGCTCTGAAAAAATGATGTGTTCCATTTTCTATCGGTGTAAATTACTCTTTACAGAGTCAAGCTACGTTCACCACATTGATACCAGCTATGCTTCCTGTGGGCTTTTGGGGACATATTTAGTGATTTGAACGATATCTTGTTCATATCCTGCGACTTCGCTCAGTTCTCTTTGATTTGAGCATACAGTAATTATATACAGTAACAATCCCTGGCAAAATTAGCAATTCGACGAGCGCTACAACAAATTTTAAAACCCCAACTATGCCCCCCCCCCCCCACTCCCCCATGACGTCCACATGGTCAAAGTGGTGAACGCATGTAGCGGCGGATAACTAAATTCAAAGTGGAACAAGGTTAACCATCTAAGACGAAAAATGGAAGCAAAGATGCCCTGCAATTCCCCCCCCCCCCCCCCATATCCGAATTTTTGCAATTTATGGAGGGTTTTTTTTTTTCCTTTTTTATATCAACGAAAATCTGCCTCAGTGTTTAGTAACAATGAAACATGTTGAATTTTACCTTGAGTGTCTTCCAAAGGTCAACCTGAATACACACTTTTTGCCAGTGGCTGCAGCAAAATCTGAGCTTGTTATGTGACTGACCTTTTGCTTTCGGGGATTGTCGCAATATGATAATTCGTTCCAGAACGGAGTGCCTATCAGCTAACACACAGTGGCAGGGAGTGTTTCTCGTCAATCTGTTGAACATAGTTAGGTAAACTTGTAAACAACTTTCTCAAAGTCTCAATCAGAAGACCCTGTGAGAGCAAACTTAATAGGTGTTGCTCATTTCGAATGTGGCGCAATCTGTCTTACTCTAAGCAATCATATTGAATTTAATATGACTTACGAAGATGAATGCCCCAAATGCTCCAACTATGTTGCAAGATCAGATGCCTCTCATCAAGTGTTTTTCCCTCATTAAGCCGAGAAGGCGCCAAACAAAGCTGCTAAGCCAGTCATATTTTAACTTGTTCGATATAATTAAAATATGTGACTTCAATAGACATTTACGAAGGCAGGAAATGGAAGAAGACATTAACAGTCATTCCTTCAAATGATGATAATTGTATTGGAACACTTTTCCTTCACACCAGTGGCACCAGAGATCCACGGTAGGCCTCTGGTGCATCCACTGTGTACAGTATAATACGAAATTCACATATTAGATGTGTAAGGTTACCTCTCGACCACCATTGCCCACATACAAGCGCATTGCTAGGAGGGATTAATGAAACACACATACTGATACCACTACCACCGGGACTGACAACCTGGGGGGACTATTGGTCCAAGTGAGGAGGCGAGGTTCTTTGGGAAAACTTCAGAGGTTTGTGGACATGAAGACACAAACTACAGAATATTCACCTAAGCCTGGAATCTCTCCTTAGTAACCAGCATGGGACCATCAAAGGACCCCCAGGCAATGCCTGTTAACCTAACAGCAGTCTCCTGTTAGGGAACTGCTGTCTATTTCCACTCTTTGGGTCTTAGAGATCTCGCAACACCAGTGAACCATGAAAAACATGGCAGTCTCCTGGGGGGTGGTCATATGGTTCCATCAGGCAGTGTCCAGTTGAATGGGTCTGATGCCTTTGACAATTTTTAGCCATGGGACATTCCTTGCAGGCATGGGGACATTGCACTCAATGACCATCCGGTGATGTATCTATGTAAATCCATCAGATTTTGGTGGTGTGTCCCACCCTGCAGGTTCAAGTAGGGGATCATGGCCCTGTTGTCATACATAATGATAATGTTTATGTTTCACTAGGTCTTGGAAATGGAGGACGGCTAAGTGTCTTACCTTCAGTGCCAATCAGTTTGTGTGGTGGGAACTGGCCTGCGTCAGCTAAAATTCTTACAGACCTGGCCCTCCACATTGGCTCCCCAGCCTGACTGAGATGAGTTTGCGTACATGGTGACTGGCACCTGGAATGGCTCAAAGTCTGACCCACATGACATTTTCTCCCTTGGTTCAGCAAATGAGGTGTTGGTGGTCCTCTGAGAGCACTGGCACCTGCACTTGGTGGGCCTGGTCCTTTGACCATCTACCCATAGAGCATGCTGCAAGGAACAATGATGTAGATGGCACAGGGGGACCTGAGAGTCCCTAAGTAGGCTCCATTAGTAGGTTCAGGTCACTGGCTGTGAGCCAGTGACCTGAGCTTAGTAATGGGTGAATGCCAAAGCAACGGCTCCTCCTCCCCTGTGTCAATGTCAGAGACTCAACTCCTGGAATTGAAGTCATAGCACTCAAAGCCTCATCAAACAGCTGCTCATTTAAGGCAGATTGGAAGGTCGCTTTTGACAGAAACAAGTCTGTCACCATGCATTGCATAGGGGAGCGACAAGTTCTGCAGAAGTCATTGCTGCCACAGACACAGTCCACACCTGAGTTGGCTCAGAATGGAGGCAGCGAGCAGCTCATCCAAAACAGCTGACTCTGACATAGTGGCAGTACCAGTGGGGGCAGATGAAGCTTTTGTCTTCCTCTGGGACTGCAGCTCTTCATGAAGCTCATTTTCCACTTACCTCTCCAAGGCTGGGGGCAGGGTACCCAGGTCAAAACAAGGGCCCATAGGCACCCATCATGACTCCATCAGGGGTGCCTTGGGCTCTGAGTGCTGGTACCATGAGGTCCAGGTGCTCGTAACTTGGATCAGTTCCATTTGCAATGGTTCTTGGCCATCACGTCCAATGGTGCTGAGATTCTCGAATCAGTGGCCAAGAGACCTCTGATTATAACCTGAGGTGTAACTGATCAGGGCCCTTGCAAGCAGATCCTTTGTGGCCCAACTTGTGACTATGCAACCTTTTCTGCCTACTGCACTGGTGAGTTTTGGGTGAAAAAGCAACAACCACCAGAGCCTCCAGGTGAGCCTCGTGGGCTTGTTTTCATTTCTTTAGTGGCTTAGCTGGGGTGATTCAACAAAGTTAGGGTCCCTGCCCTGTATTTGGCAGCACACCTATGCCTCGCCCTCTGGTAATTCGTCTGGAATTGCTCATAGAACAGCCACTTATCCTTTCCCCACCTAGCACGAAACGTGCTTGTATACACACAAGAAAACATCAAGCCAAGTGGCAATCAACAACCATAAAAGTGCTCATGGTCATCCTAGGCTGCCATGAAACGGTCCTGTTAGCCCATCTTCTGCCCTCTGCACAACGGGGTGTAGGAGAAGTGTCTCTAGCTGGGCATCCATGGCACATTCACAAGCAGCAATTGCTTGCATGCCACTGCCCTCTCTCTGTCTGCGATTTGACCTGGCAGACAGAAAATCAGTTTCAAGCCAAGACCAGCCCTACGTCGCTAATATTCAGAGGACCAGCAGGTAAAGTATAAGCCATCTCTACCTCGAAAGAGACCAGGAGAACTTAGAAAAACGAATTCCCCAACAGAGGCAGAGAACCTTTCACTTAAACAGTTTTTCTGGACGAAAGTCAACGAAGCTTTCGTAATTTTAACATAAGGAGAGTGAGAGACAATTGAGATTACGTGTTCTAAATCATAGGGTTATCTAACAATCATTCAAATTATTTCTCGCAACACTACCAAAATTACGAAGTTTACTTTCTAGAATTTCAAAATTTATGATTTAAGATTATAGAATAATCAGGTTACCACCATTTGCATGCACACAAAAAATACCAGTAGGCACCTACACAGACGAAAACGTGTTTGATTGGGCTCGAAAAAAGTGATGTGTTCCATTTTCTATCGGTGTAAATTACTCTTTACAGAGTCAAGCTACGTTCACCACATTGATACCAGCTATGCTTCCTGTGGGCTTCTGGGGACATATTTAGTGATTTGAACGATATCTTGTTCATATCCTGCGACTTCGCTCAGTTCTCTTTAATTTGAGCATACAGTAATTATATACAGTAACAATCCCTGGCAAAATTAGCAATTCGACGAGCGCTACAACAAATTTAAAAACCCCAACTATGCCCCCCCCCCCCACTCCCCCATGACGTCCACATGGTCAAAGTGGTGAACGCATGTAGCGGCGGATAACTAAATTCAAAGTGAAACAAGGTTAACCATCTAAGACAAAAAATGGAAGCAAAGATGCCCTGCAATTTCCCCCCCCCCCCCCATATCCGAATTTTTGCGATTTATGGAGGTTTTTTTTTTTCCTTTTCTATATCAATGAAAATCTGCCTCAGTGTTTAGTAACAATGAAACATGTTGAATTTTACCTTGAGTGTCTTCCAAAGGTCAACCTGAATACACACTTTTTTGCCAGTGGCTGCAGCAAAATCTGAGCTTGTTATGTGACTGACCTTTTGCTTTCGGGGATTGTCGCAATATGATAATTCATTCCAGAACGGAGTGCCTATCAGCTAACACACAGTGGCAGGGAGTGTTTCTCGTCAATCTGTTGAACATAGTTAGGTAAACTTGTAAACAACTTTCTCAAAGTCTCAATCAGAAGACCCTGTGAGAGCAAACTTAATAGGTGTTGCTCATTTCGAATGTGGCGCAATCTGTCTTACTCTAAGCAATCATATTGAATTTAATATGACTTACGAAGATGAATGCCCCAAATGCTCCAACTATGTTGCAAGATCAGATGCCTCTCATCAAGTGTTTTTCCCTCATTAAGCCGAGAAGGCGCCAAACAAAGCTGCTAAGCCAGTCATATTTTTACTTGTTCGATATAATTGAAATATGTGACTTCAATAGACATTTACGAAGGCAGGAAATGGAAGAAGACATTAACAGTCATTCCTTCAAATGATGATAATTGTATTGGAACACTTTTCCTTCACACCAGTGGCACCAGAGATCCACGGTAGGCCTCTGGTGCATCCACTGTGTACAGTATAATACGAAATTCACATATTAGATGTGTAAGGCTACCTCTCGACCACCATTGCCCACATACAAGCGCATTGCTAGGAGGGATTAATGAAACACACATACTGATACCACTACCACCGGGACTGACAACCTGGGGGAACTATTGGTCCAAGTGAGGAGGCGAGGTTCTTTGGGAAAACTTCAGAGGTTTGTGGACATGAAGACACAAACTACAGAATATTCACCTAAGCCTGGAATCTCTCCTTAGTAACCAGCATGGGACCATCAAAGGACCCCCAGGCAATGCCTGTTAACCTAACAGCAGTCTCCTGTTAGGGAACTGCTGTCTATTTCCACTCTTTGGGTCTTAGAGATCTCGCAACACCAGTGAACCATGAAAAACATGGCAGTCCCCTGGGGGGTGGTCATATGGTTCCATCAGGCAATGTCCAGTTGAATGGGTCTGATGCCTTTGACAATTTTTAGCCATGGGACATTCCTTGCAGGCATGGGGACATTGCACTCAATGACCATCCGGTGATGTATCTATGTAAATCCATCAGATTTTGGTGGTGTGTCCCACCCTGCAGGTTCAAGTAGGGGATCATGGCCCTGTTGTCATACATAATGATAATGTTTATGTTTCACTAGGTCTTGGAAATGGAGGACGGCTAAGTGTCTTACCTTCAGTGCCAATCAGTTTGTGTGGTGGGAACTGGCCTGCGTCGGCTAAAATTCTTACAGACCTGGCCCTCCACATTGGCTCCCCAGCCTGACTGAGATGAGTTTGTGTACATGGTGACTGGCACCTGGAATGGCTCAAAGTCTGACCCACATGACATTTTCTCCCTTGGTTCAGCAAATGAGGTGTTGGTGGTCCTCTGAGAGCACTGGCACCTGCACTTGGTGGGCCTGGTCCTTTGACCATCTACCCATAGAGCATGCTGCAAGGAACAATGATGTAGATGGCGCAGGGGACCTGAGAGTCCCTAAGTAGGCTCCATTAGTAGGTTCAGGTCACTGGCTGTGAGCCAGTGACCTGAGCTTAGTAATGGGTGAATGCCAAAGCAACGGCTCCTCCTCCCCTGTGTCAATGTCTCAAATTTAAAAACCCCAACTATGCCCCCCACCCACTCCCCCATGACGTCCACATGGTCAAAGTGGTGAACGCATGTAGCGGCGGATAACTAAATTCAAAGTGAAACAAGGTTAACCATCCATTTTCTCCCTTGGTTCAGCAAATGAGGTGTTGGTGGTCCTCTGAGAGCACTGGCACCTGCACTTGGTGGGCCTGGTCCTTTGACCATCTACCCATAGAGCATGCTGCAAGGAACAATGATGTAGATGGCGCAGGGGGACCTGAGAGTCCCTAAGTAGGCTCCATTAGTAGGTTCAGGTCACTGGCTGTGAGCCAGTGACCTGAGCTTAGTAATGGGTGAATGCCAAAGCAACGGCTCCTCCTCCCCTGTGTCAATGTCAGAGACTCAACTCCTGGAATTGAAGTCATAGCACTCAAAGCCTCATCAAACAGCTGCTCATTTAAGGCAGATTGGAAGGTCGCTTTTGACAGAAACAAGTCTGTCACCATGCATTGCATAGGGGAGCGACAAGTTCTGCAGAAGTCATTGCTGCCACAGACACAGTCCACACCTGAGTTGGCTCAGAATGGAGGCAGCGAGCAGCTCATCCAAAACAGCTGACTCTGACATAGTGGCAGTACCAGTGGGGGCAGATGAAGCTTTTGTCTTCCTCTGGGACTGCAGCTCTTCATGAAGCTCATTTTCCACTTACCTCTCCAAGGCTGGGGGCAGGGTACCCAGGTCAAAACAGGGGCCCATAGGCACCCATTATGACTCCATCAGGGGTGCCTTGGGCTCTGAGTGCTGGTACCATGAGGTCCAGGTGCTCGTAACTTGGATCAGTTCCATTTGCAATGGTTCTTGGCCATCACCTCCAATGGTGCTGAGACTCTCGAATCAGTGGCCAAGAGACCTCTGATTATAACCTGAGGTGTAACTGATCAGGGCCCTTGCAAGCAGATCCTTTGTGGCCCAACTTGTGACTATGCAACCTTTTCTGCCTACTGCACTGGTGAGTTTTGGGTGAAAAAGCAACAACCACCAGAGCCTCCAGGTGAGCCTCGTGGGCTTGTTTTCATTTCTTTAGTGGCTTAGCTGGGGTGATTCAACAAAGTTAGGGTCCCTGCCCTGTATTTGGCAGCACACCTATGCCTCGCCTTCTGGTAATTCGTCTGGAATTGCTCATAGAACAGCCACTTATCCTTTCCCCACCTAGCACGAAACGTGCTTGTATACACACAAGAAAACATCAAGCCAAGTGGCAATCAACAACCATAAAAGTGCTCATGGTCATCCTAGGCTGCCATGAAACGGTCCTGTTAGCCCATCTTCTGCCCTCTGCACAACGGGGTGTAGGAGAAGTGTCTCTAGCTGGGCATCCATGGCACATTCACAAGCAGCAATTGCTTGCATGCCACTGCCCTCTCTCTGTCTGCGATTTGACCTGGCAGACAGAAAATCAGTTTCAAGCCAAGACCAGCCCTACGTCGCTAATATTCAGAGGACCAGCAGGTAAAGTATAAGCCATCTCTACCTCGAAAGAGACCAGGAGAACTTAGAAAAACGAATTCCCCAACAGAGGCAGAGAACCTTTCACTTAAACAGTTTTTCTGGACGAAAGTCAACGAAGCTTTCAACTTCCAGAGCCAGACAGAAATAGTGCCTAAGGAGGAAGGAAGAATAGGGGCACATGCGCACTGAAAGTCATCAGCAGGTCTTTTCAGAACAGTCGAGTCCCAATTCAATTATGTCCATTGTTGTGAACCAGACATGGAGGTCTTGGCAATGGTGGTCGACTGGTAACATTATGAAACTAACAAATACATACATACATAGTTTAATACATATATTGACCTGTATTTCGAGTCGGTTTGTCTTGGACCCCCTGTAGAAGCTACGCATTCAATTATGCATATGAATAAAAAGAAACTTCACCGGTTTTGTCAAGGACAATATGAACATTATTGTCCACACAATTACATGCTAGTTCTTCTAAAATAGTTGACCCACAGTAACATACCTGTGCTTTTTCAGCACCATGTGCTCTTCATTCTTTTTGCAATTTGATTAATATAACATGCTTTTTCATCAGAGCTGACCAGACAAACAAAAAATTAACCAATCTCCCTTGTCACATTTGAGCCAGATAAATGTTGCATTTGATATACCACACTGGTCCAGATTTCCTTTAATACCGAGACAGCCCATGTGTAATTTTAACTTTGGGTGTATTACATTCTTAAGTCCGTCATATTAAACATACAACATGCCCTGAATATGGATTTCTCCATCGACATGTACCCATAAAGTGAAGTACTCTGATCAAAATCCTGAAAACATGACGCCATGTACTTGTTGAAGCTTAACTCTATTGACGGATTCAGGCAAAACTCATTTAGACTTACTACAGCATGATTTAAATACACATGTTTGTATGCCATGTAACCCAGAGTGATGATGTCACGAAACAGTTTTTAAGATAATCTGTAGTTAACTTCACACAGTCGGGTCTCAGATGAGATAACTTTACACACTGGAAAACTTTATACGACATATGCTCCATGAAAGTCCCTAACAAAGCCATAGATTGGAATATATGACGTGTTGCTCTATGTTACAGGTTTTAACAGCTTACATAAGGTAATGGCTTTAGGCTTTAATCTTACATGGGATACTGAGACAGCAAAAAGAACAAGTGTGTGTTTTTCTGTAAAAATTAATGGCATCGGCTGCCCACACCCATAAATCTTGTTTTCGCATTGAAAAGATGAACTGCTTCGAAACTATCCTCATTGATGTAAGTGGGAGGTTCAAGGTCGCTTCGAAGAAAGCATGTTGAAAATTAAGTTGGCCATATATATAATAAGCTTGGGGTTTGCTCCCGCTGTGAAAATTGACACACAGTGTTCAGTTACGTTTTCAGTGGATTTCAAAAAGAGGAGAAATCAGGAAGGAATAATAAAAGTTTACATTAGAATCAAAACCGCCAAAATTTGAAGAGGGGTTAATGCTAACTTTGTATAAGTGAGAACCTAGCCGCGAGTGGCTGAGGTGTAATTGTAATTGTATATAAGGGAACCGTCTGCCATAAGAGAAATAACCAGGCATATTGTCCAAAGAAAGAATATCATTTGATAATCTGGATTTGAAAATTTGCAAGATGCTGAATGTTTGATACCTAATATTAGTTTGCTCCACAAGAATATGATAGGTAGGATAAATGAATCTGCAAGTCTTTTTGGATCTATATTTCACTTGACGGATGTTTTTGTGGTTTTACAAGTGTAATTGGTGGCGTGTGCACTGTGTGTAGGTACCAGGTCGTATAGTTATCTGGAATCAATTTTGAATCATTTCGCGAAAAAATTATGGTGTACATGGAAAATCAATATGTATAATGCATTCACCACTCACAAGCAAATTCCGTGCCACTACCACAGAGGATGACGTGTATGCCGATTTGGTTTTTTTTTTTTTTTTTGTTTTTTGTTTTTTGTTTTTTTTTTTTGTTTTTTTGAGTTTTTATTTTATGATGACTGGCAGTCTGAGTTGGTCAAAAATTCCACAATGTTCTTTGCATCCGTACGAAAAGCGGTCCTGTGGCATTTGCACATAGCTGTACAATATGAAGAAGGGAAAGAACTTCATAAATTCTACGGTTTGAATTGATTTGAAAATTTATTGTGCTAAATAGTGACCCTGCGTTTCTTTGATCTTTCTGTTTGTTTGTTGGGGTCACATTATTAAAACAGTCCTTTGTTCTCACCATTACAAGTATCTTGATTTTAAATTGACCGTCAACTAATAAGCAGGAACACCTATGCAAATTACAAACGGTGTAAATGCTGTGTATTTCGTCTTTTGTTGAAGTGTTGCAAGAATACTTAAGCATGATGAAAATTATTGATTTACCGATGGTTTACGCACGATCAAAGCTGTGGAATTTCCGGGGTCCTCCTGCAGATTTCCTAGTGGAGATGAACAGCAATCAATCGACATTTATCCAAACATATCCCAGTTAACTTCAGACAATAATCAAATCAAATACAATGGAGAATTTTTACTTTAAACGCATTTATACATACTGTATTGCCCAATAGTACATCGAAATGACTAAACAGAGGGATTCTCCACAACTTGGAGGGACAGACTACATAGCACATAGGACAAGCAAAAATGTAGCTGCACACATATAGTTCTGATATTTACTCATTGTGTTCAATCAGTTCATTGTAGATACCCATAATACACAGAAGAGAAAGGTCGTTCACAATGATGCTAACCGCTGAAAAAGTGTTCACGTGACACTTTAGTTATATATTCAAGTGACTTGACGCATTACAAAGTACTACTGACTGCTATTACGGAGAGAATTTAATGAATAACCGTCTTGTGTCGACAATGTTTTATGGAGAACATCACAAACTTGTATGTTGGGAGGAATGAACGCCACAACCAAAGAAATGAATATTAGCTATGTGTATAATCAAGTTCTGGTGAACACCAGGAGCTATAATAGGGACAAGAGTTTTAAAGTTTTATTCTGAAAGTTGAGTACTCAGGACGAAAGAACAGAACATCATGTAGGTCATCAGTTGGGTACGCACACATACATGTAGGCTGTGGGATGATGTGACCTTTAATAAGATGAAAGTTAAACTTCAAAAAAGACATAAACGGATTTTACAAATGTTGGGAAATCTGTGTCTGTAGGTACAGTTATCCAAAACCTGTGTTCACTGCTAGCAAGGTTGGTTTGACTTTACATTTGAACATTTGGAGAGAAATTGAATCTCTGATATAGGACAGAACATTGTTACAAGATGCAAAACTTTATTTCATGCGGGCACATGGAAACATAAATTAGCCGAGGGCTATTACAACCAACAATGAAATAAAAGTAGCCCAAGCTAAATATAAATAGATACATCAAAACATAAATTATAAATAAAAGTATGATTCATAACTTAATAATAAAGGCATAATAACATGAGTGATTCTGGGGAATATGAATAAGCATAAAATACATAAAGGAAAATGATAATGAAAATAAACTGGCGAAGGCAAAGACAAAAGCTACACACACTGATGAACACATGAGATATACGACATATGGAATTCATGAAATTTACAGTTATCAGTAAAGCAGTTAGGTGTAATACCGGTTAACTTACTGGCAAATATGGCAATTGCAAGACTCTTCAAAAATTCCAAACCTGAATTAATCTTTTAAATTCAGATAGTGAGATTACATTCTTCGTTTAATTGTGCATTATGTTCGAAATTTTGATACCAAGATATTGAAGATATTTTTTTCAAAAGTAACTGTATCGAAAATTGGAAGGTCCAAAACTTTGGATGAGCGAGAGTTCTTATCTGATAAATACTGTTAAAAATGTCCTGCACATATGGTGGACTAAGACATCCTTAGGCTTAATAGACTTTACTAGATAAGGACCTCAGTCTACCAATTGATAACGCAGGCAGATCTGGGTTTTTTTTTTTTTTTTTTTTTTTTTTTTTTTTTTTTAGTAGAGAACAGTTATCACTCTTATAATCATCAAAACAAAGCGTAGTCCACGCTCCTGAATTTTCTTAGTGAGAGCACATCCAATAAGGGGAAATAATTAAAGTTTGTAAATATGAAGGTCCTGAAAATCATGCATTTGCAATCAGTACCTAAATATGTATTGAGACGTTATAAAACATTGAGTTGTCCAGTAGCCTTTCTGCACAGTTGCGTAACATAGACATAAAATTTGAGCTTGTTGTCAATCGGGACCCCAAGTAGTTTGACGTGATCTTCAGAACTAATGACCTCATCATTTCTTTCGAAATTTACATTACAAGAGTCCCTCTGGGAGGGGCAGAGAATAATAGCCTGATATTTGTCTGGACTGGCAAGCATTGTGTTCACAATGAAATAATCAAAGGAATTGTTAGATGATTGTTCCAGATTGTACTGCAAAATTACAAGGCCATGGTGACTATTTTTGTTCCATAGTTTGATAGTGTCAGGAATAAAGAATTTTTCTATGCGTTTAGTTTTGCACTTAAAGGGACGCAAGGAGCTAGCTTCGAGACTTTTTTTAGTATTGGGAGTTGGAGCATTGTGAGTGACACATTTTGTTGGGAAAAAGTCACTTAAAATATTTCCTTCTGTAAGTATCGTCCAACTGCGTTCGCGTAAGAGATTGATATGTGAGGTGTGCCTCAAAGCACCGGTGCATATTTTGACAGTGACAGCGTGAAACTTTATAGATTCAATTAGGTCAGAAAGACGTTGATCACAGTAGTAAAACAACACACAAACATACTCAAGAATTGGTGTCAACATAGTGTTTTATGATGATATAATATTTTAGATATGCATAAAGTGCGTTGAAGACTAGTCGTCCAAATGCTTTGGAAATATTACAGAGCAAAGAAAAAGGACGGCAGTTGCTTTTATTCTGTTAGACCTTTTAAACAGAATACATATATTGGAGCGCTTCCAATCGTCGAGAAAGTGAGAGACACTAAGAAAAAGTTGAAAGATTTTGTAAATGGTTTACAGATCTTCTCTGTCGTGTTCTTGCGAAAGATATCTGCTAAATCTCGGGCCATATGCAGAGCTTAGCTTTAGGGAAGATAAGAGTTCCTTGATTATGTCTACATAAAAAATTACGTCCTGTAAGCGTGCCTCTGTTCTGTATGTTAAGTGGTGACCATCGCTGTCAGGATGGGTTTTACATTGACTGGCAAAGCATGCGTTGAAAAAAAAATCACATTTTTCAGTTGTACAAGAATCAACTTTGTCATCTTCAATGATAGCAGGTATATCTTGATGTAGTTTGCATCCCAGAAATGACTTTGACGGGTTCCACCATTATATATGATTAATGCCTGTCAAGTAGTTGAAGCTGCAATTTAGAAAAGTAAGAGTGAACATATTTTCTAATCAAGTTAACAACCTTATTGCGGTAATTTTGCAGAATTGGAAAAACCTGTCAATCTTAACCTAAAGGTCCTAGTTATATGGAAGGGCCCTGTTCGATGCACAATTTTATCGTTTTCATGCACCATTACGATGGTGAATATATTTTTAAAACTTGTGTGAAGTTATGCAAGGTTTGTCTTTAGGGAGAATGGTAGCTTCCTTATAGAGAATAATGTCCTTTGTAGTAGATAGGAAAAGATTAGACCAGTATGATGCAACATCATGAATAGAATCGAAAATAACATGAACAATGTTCCAAGAGGCTACATAAGGGCAGTTTGAGGTCACACAAAAAGCTTTTTTAAGGTCCCATACTGATATTTGAAGGGTTTTCCCTTGTAAAAGGAAAGAGAGAATAAAAAAACAGGACACAGTGATCAGATGTGAGATTGAGGCAAGGTCTCCAAAATCCACAACACGGCCTTTGGAGTCGGTAATGATAAGATCTAACAAATCATTCGACGATCACTTATACGAGTGGGCTCATCTATGAGTGGAACGAGATTGCGCTGATTCACAAGGTTAACAACAGAAAACCCGAATTCGCTCTACTCATGTTGGGAGTTCCTGTGAGAACGCCTGTCGTTTAAATTGCCAGTTATAATTAAGATATGAGGTTTGCATTCAATGACCATGGAAATAGAAGTGGCCAATGCCCTGAAAAAGCATCGCGGTTTTCAGCAAACCGGGCAGGTGGGCGATAGAAATTACCGAAAAGAACCTTTCTACAATGGATTGAAATTCCAACCCAGACGCATCTGCAATCTAGGCTTTCAAAACCCGAACGTTTCAATCACAGTAGGGAGAGTGAATAGACGTTAGAACCCAACCACCCCTTCGTGTCATGCGGTCACTAGGAAAGGAAAGCCGGAAGTCATTAACGAGAAGGACCTAATCGGGATAATGTGCTTCTAGCCAGATTTCATACAATGCAAAAATGTTGAAGTTGTAAAACTAGTTTAAAATATGAATTTCGTCAAGTTTATCGCTACTTTCGCAGGCAAGCGTTTCAATAAAAGAACTTACATTGGTTGTTTGAGTTTATGGTTGGGGGCTGGGCTCGAGTGAAAAACAATAGATGATATTGTGAAAGTGAAGAAAAACAATATAAGCAACCGACATACATGTTTATAAGAAATAAAGCCAGTAGAGAGAAGGAGCATCTAATTTGACTTTTGACATGTGGACCTGAATGAGAGGACAACATGAATGAAATAGTTATATCTGTTTAAGAAGAGACTCGTTTTACATTGGTCAATGCTAATGGCCATTAGTTGTGAACAGAGGGGCAACTCAGAAAACGGCATTGATACAAATACGTTTGGGTGATGTAATAAGATGTGCAACAAACAGAATCAAGAGATGTTGTTTTGAATTATTCTGTGTCCTAGAATAATTTCATAAGTGCCATGCGCACGTGAATTTGGAATCAGTTGACAGAAGTCAACTCTTTAAAGAGTATCGTTGAAAGTGACAAAGTAAAAATATATTCCAAAACAGACAAAGAAAATGCAAAACGATGTAGAACGGTGCAAAAATAAATGGAAAATAGCATGGCATAGCTCAAATCATTTAACAGAAATTTGCGAGCAACACTGATAGGTGGACAGGTATTGGTGAATGATGGTGATGGTAGAGCGTAAGACGTGGTTACCTTAACGTCTTGTGCAGGAAACGTCTCATTAACGCTTTGCTCGTGAATATAATAGATATTCCCATATGCGCCTGAACCCACAAAAGCATAAAGTGGACACCAACAACACGCAAGTTGATTATAGCATGGCGGAAACATCAATGCAACATGACAATAAATTGGTGCCAGACCATCGTTGAAATATACAAATACAATACATCCATGTGAATAGCTGGTATGTTAAATGATAACATCAACATTGGGCTCTAAAGTACTGTAAACGATATTTATGTAGACACACGTGATATATAAGGAATACGTTTGATGTTTGTTTATTCAGTAGGGACTTACTTATTTGTAGGGAAATATGGCAGTACATTTGTTGTCTTACAGCAGCCAACGGCCATACATAACAACATTTATATAACTATGTATAACCGTGCATTGGTGTACTGGAAGGGTCATGGAAGCAGGTGGACACACATGCCCAGCATGTAATCAAACGCACATCTGGATACATACATGCACATAGCTAGAATATGAGTAGTGAACTTTGTGGATCGCTGCAACCCTACACACGAATACATATACACCGAGAACGTGCAGCAGTATGTTCGTTGGCTCGCAGCAAGGGCGTCAGTAAACTGCAAATAAATGTGCGCAAACGGGGAATGCATTAAGACAGGGGCGCGCATATTCACGTGCAGTGAGAACGTCATTCCAGCGTACGTGATACCAAATACGTTCGGGAACGATATATGTAATAGAACAATCAAAGACAATTGATGTCCGTTTGCACACATACACGTGCACTTATAAAAATACTCAACAAACTATTTTTAGCGTATGGAGAGTGTCTCCAAAAATGACACCAGTTGCTAGTACATATCATAATTGACCGAGGAAGAAAAGCGAAAAAAGTATCCATTGTGCCACACAGAAACATACAATAACATGGCAAAAATCCCGCGTGCAAAAGAGCGATAGTAAACCTGTTTGTATGGTAAGTGACAGGTGTCAAATGTAGACCCAGACTAGACCCAAATAGTTTGTTACGCAATGCAACAGAAACAAAGTAAAGTTGTCTTTCGCGCAATCCTCATGCCATTGCATGTAAAGGGAATCAGGTAGTATATCACTGGAGACATGTATGGTTGCTCAGGCATAGAGCAAGAACCCAAGAAATCTATCAGAATAAAGTGCTAAATAACACTCATATAGACCACTTGTTTCATTATGACAACGTAAAATTTTGCAGTACTGTTAAATTTGGCAAAGCATGTGTGCACTAACAAGACGCTTTTCTGCAGGGTATTACGTGAATGATTACCTGGAGAGTTATATAACATATAGGTGATTGGCCACAAAGCCAATCAGCTATTTTTCCTGGTAAACACATTACTAACAAAATCTCACAACAAACGTAAACTATTTTTTATTTTTAGTTTATCGAAGAATCCAAATAGTCCTTAGCGGAGCGTGAAACCTCCACCCCTACCCTATGTAATATTCGTGAGAGACTTCAAAGCGAGGACCTCACGTAGTCTCAAGAAGGCCAAATTGAATACGGAGTCCCTGCGATTCGGTGCGGAAACGAGGTCTTAGTCTACTTAAATACGTTTTCCACCAAGCTGTCGCTGCAGCAGTTAAAACCTTTAGAATGATATCAACGTATCCAGCGGCGCATGCCAATTGACGGAGAAGCTCGTGTGCGGACGGAAGTAGTCTCTTGATATTTCCAATCTGGCTGAACTGCAATAACATATGGATATTCCGTCATAATAAGTGCATTTTAAGCAATTCAAATTATACGACTCAACTGTTTGAAAATAGTAGCAGATCACTGATTATCTAATATGGGCACCAACATAGATACTGCGCTAGGAAGTATACCAGTGACAGAAGAAACAACAGTGGGGAGCAAAGGGAACGTGAGTCGCCACTTACACTTGGATGGCGCCGATATTTTTCAAACACACCTGCACAGGTATCCCGGTGAATTTAGAGATGTTCCTACCTGGGAGGTGGCCGTCAAGATCAGCTTGTGCGTTCTTGTCATGGTTTTGTCACTGGTTGGCAATTTTCTGGTCATCTACATAGTATGGCAAAATAAACTAATGCGTAGTACGACAAACTTTTATATTGTCAATTTAGCACTTGCGGATCTCATGGTAACAGCATCTTGCACCTGGGTGAATGTTGTCGACGACCTTACAGAAGGATGGATTTTGGGCGCTTTCTTTTGTAAATTCAACAGTTTTGCACAAGGTTAGTGGTACATTTCGTTTTCTCAATATCATTCGGACTCCTCTTCATTTCAATATGGGCTAAATAACATCGTGTTGCAATACAAATTTTTAAAATAAATATCAGCGCTGTGCACAGGAAAGACTACCTGTAGATGTTTGGCTTTTTTTCTAAGAAACAAGTACGTTAGGTAATGCAAATAGAAAAGCTAAGCAATAAAGTTCTAAATATAAACTTGTGTGATGCAAGAGAACTAATCGTGGCCCCCACATCGCCCGCTAAACATGTGGCGTTGATCATGGTACATGGCTTCATGTTCACAATGTGGACGTCGACTGCTCTGTCTAATATTCCATACAATGCTTCAGTTTCGTCCTTTTCTATTAGGTTTTATCTATTCATTTATTTTTGAAAAAAAAAACACCTTCCGGATAATTTAACCGTATCAGTTCTAAGTTTGTGACTATGTCAATAGTTTTCCTGAGCACGCTGTTGGAGCATTGCGCTCAAAGAGGCCCAAGGTGAAGCTGTTAACATTTATCATTGTTTTGCTTTTTGGAAGGGGTGGGTGGATGGGTATAAGCATGCTGGTACTTAAAAAGATTCTTTCTGCGACGAATTGGAATATAAAGTCATTACATCATAACTTGGATTAGCACGAATGTTCTCTAATTATCAGTGAAAGTGGTGCTTTTGTAACACATATCCGTACAATTGATGGAAGATAAGTTGTCTCCAGTTTGTCGCTCTCGCGAAATGAAAGGAGTTGAAAATTTGCAGCAGAGTTACCAGTATAACGCCAACAATCGACTTTGTGAAAAGCAAAAATTTCTTCCACATTTATGTATCTTCTAATTAAAATCTTGCATCATCATTAATTTTATCTTTGCCACGAGTTGCCAACCTACAATACGACATTTGATCCTTGTGCATGCTGATAAATGTGTACATGGTACCTTTTTTCTGAAATATCTTCCTTGTGAATTCAAAGCAAAAAGGTGATGGCAAATGCAAGCATGACCGCAATCTTTATATGGCATTTTTGTTTTGGACATTCGCATGCAGAAACCTCCTCATATGTTTACGACTGTTTTGCATGGCTGAAAGACATGAAGACAACAGTTTGACGCCGTGAAATTTGGATACTTTCGAACCTGTTTTATAATGTATGGTCCTGATGCCAAACAAAATCTTCGGGAAATTCCTGCATATAGCCGATGGAGGAGAAATTCCACCTGGTGACGTCTTCAGCGTTTTAGGTCCATTGTCCGCTAAGCTTCAACGTTGCGCTTTGGGCATCAGTGGTCCATTGTCCAGAAAAGAACAGTACGAGACATTCACATTAATTTCCCGCCAGAAGCAAGTAGTTCACGCCTGTCAATCACGGACGACACTTAGCCGTATCACTGTCACAGGCAGGGCTAGATACATGTACTTTTTTTTCACAAAATAAGTGTTTGTTAGAGAAATTCTAAGTTTACAAATACCAAAGTCATACTCATTTAGTGCTTCCTAAATGGTTACAATGATAAATGTCCATCTGCCTGTGCTGAGTATTCTTTATTTCCCGACATAGTGATATCCCGCTTAGCCGCACAGGTAGCTGTTTGTATCTGGCCAGGCGAGACTATGGTTACTGAGACAACAAGGTATTCAGTTGTGGCGGGTAATGATTACACATGTCTGTTATTGTCTGCATAAGTAAATTTCTTAATACCATCGTCAATTCCCATACGGACGCACACAACTATCATTTTTGCGCGCCTAATTGCACACTGTTTGCCGTTTGTAAGATGAGTATCAGTTAGTTGTTCATAAAAAGCTTGAAGAAAAATAACATTTAATGTTTTACAAATGAAGCTGCTAGATATCACATCCAAAAACCTCAAAATAGTGAAGGAACATATTAGATATTTTGGATTATTTATTGAAAACAAGACAGAATGGTTGACGCAACATATATTTAGCAAACAGCTTTCATTCGATTTAATGTTATTTTGAATCATGACAATACACAGCCCCACTCCGCGCCAGTCACTATTTGAATTGATATTAACTCCCACCGAAGAAATAATAATCAGTCATTTTTGGTGATATATATATATATATATATATATATATATATATATATATATATATATATATATATATATATATATATAAATGTTTCGGGTTTCTTGTTAACATTTATATTCTTACAGATAACTACATTTTAGTTCAGAATTCAACGTTCTCATATTGCTCGTTAAAATGTTGTTCCATATTTAGGTCTTTCAATTTACATAAAATTGTTTCATTCCATGTGTTGAAGCTGCTTTGATTAAAATGTCATTTTTGCAAACATTTTAATTTTAATTACCTTTCATTCACACATATATATATTTACTATAAATAATTTGCATATCATTGCGTATAATTAAAAAGGTTTAATGTGTTTTAATTTTTACTTTTATTATCGAAAACACGCAGTAACAATACAAGAACAGTGATACCCCTTAAAGCTGGAGTGACTAGTAATTTGAAATTTAGTTTGCTTAATCTTTGTTTTGTTAAGAACAGTTGCAATGTTATCAGAAAATAAACCTGCCTCGACTCAGTTTGGGACATCTTAATTGCCCTTAATTGCACAATACAAAGTTTCTGAGCAATAGAACTCCACCAAGATATAAAATTTTGTTGGTTTTTTTCTAGGCTATAAAATATGCAGCTCTGCTTCCAACTTATCCTTAAGAAACGAAAAAAAAAAATGGAATGAAACTCTTTCCCTTTAACACACACAGCAATAACGGATATATTTTGCTTGTAACGAACAAAAGCTAGGAAGCATGCAGTGTCAACGGCTAACTGGCTGATTTTCTATTCCAGTGTCACCAAGATGGATTCCTTTAATCTTAGTATTAGATCTTCCAGCTACAGCAAAAATTTCAACAGCCAAAACAAATATAAACAGGTGCAAGGGGGCACCCCTGTCTAACTCCATGGCCCATTGTAAACAATTTTGAGGCATACCCATCATTTGTTACACAACTTGAAACGTCACTTTTCAATACTGATACCCACTTGCTAAAATAAGGACCACAATTTGAAACATTGGGATACATTACGGTGAAATTTTCATTCAATAGTGTCGGAAGCTTCCTCAAAGTCGATCATTAATATAAGACCAGGCACAATTTCTTCACATTACTATAAAAAATTACATCCGATGTTGGTCTAATATTTTCATGTATGTATTTACCTGAGCTATTTCCAATTTGGTCACTGTTTACCAAAAGCAGGAGAAATTCCTAAACGCGTTGCTAATACTTTTGCAATTATATTGTAACCAACATCTAATACAGAAATAGGCATCCAGTTTGTTAAGAAAATCCGAGGTTTGTCCTTTTTTTTTTTTTTTTTTGTAATTAGAGAGAAATCGCCACTGCGTTGATCAACTAATAGCTTGCCGTCGTCAAATGCATATTTAAAGCTGTGTGCTATTTAGAAACAAGGTACACTGTGCATCTCATATTTGCTCGGGCTGAGTAATAATCTCCGTATTTGCTTCTGGTAATTTTGTAATTGTCTCATTTTTTTCTTTCTCCAAACCAAAGAAATGTTTAAGTTCCTTTCACCTTCTTCCATCCATTTAGCACTGGACCTAACCATTACACCCTGTGTTTGACTATCATTTATTTCAGTTAGTTCCGCAGTTATTTCTTCAATTTCACATAAAAATCATTGTTTTCAACCGAAATCAAAATATGTAATTTTTCTCCACATCCTTTTTCTCTTTTCCTTTCTTTCTTTAATTTACATTTGGAGTATATAATACTCAAACCTCGAATTTTCCATTTACCTACATCCCAAACCAGACATCTATTTCTATAACCTGCGTCAGTATTTCTTTTTATAAAAACCAAGTAAATCGTTCACCTTTTGGATGTATATAGGATCCTTCATTAACCAGGAGTTACTTGTCCAAAAATATGGACCAGGTTCACAAAACAAAAATCTTTTTAACTGTTAACTAATAAGACTGTTGCAATTTTTTATAGATGGTGTTATCTTATCATCTGTTACATGTGACATTAAATATGACGAAATCAACCAGTAATCAGGCTTACATTGTATTGATGGATTTTTTTTCAGTGCCAAGTGAACATAAAAAAGCCTGAATTTCTGATATGCCGCATATCTGACAAATGTAATTCATTAGAACGGGATAAAAAAGTTTTCGCATATATATTGTTGTACCAACTTTTTGCTCTTCTCTTTTATCTAAACCTGAATTTGAAATGACATTAATATCACCAACAATTATTGTGTTTTCTTCTTGGTATCGTGGTAATTTCTCATTCAAGAACTCTGTGAAATTGCATTGGTCTTTTTCAAAATTGTTTGCTGTTGCATATTTATATGAAGAATGAATCGAGAGTCACCTTTCAGTATGTCAAGTATTAACAGCCTCCCTTCATTATCAAGAATAGTCTCCTGCACCTCATACTCCATATTAATTGGCATCAAAATAGCTACATCTCTCTACTATTAGAGCTTCCATGAAGGAAATATACCCCCGCTCTCGCTTTTCATTTTTTTTTTCATTTACGTTCCTTTTGGGGAAAACTATGAGTCTCTTGTACAAAGAAAACACAATTATGGAATTTTCTGAGCCAATAGGATTTTAATCAAATCTTCGTTTAAAAATGTCTTCCTGTGAACATTTAATTATGATATCGTGAAATTAAGGTCATGTTATATGTTCAAATAAATATTCTTATTTTATTGTGTTTCACAAATGGATATTTAAGCAAACACATGAGCAAAGATAATGTGACAATATATGGTAGAAAAACATGCAGCAGCATTCGCTTATAGATCACCATTAAATTCACAATTTTCTAACTCGCTTTTCAAGAATATGAAAGAGAACTAAAAAGTTTTTTAATATAAATTTGGACACACAACAAAAACACTGTACTGCTCATTCCCCTCTGAGAAAAAGTAAGACAATATACGATTTAGTCAAATGTATTGGCAAGTGGAGTGGCACTACAATGTGAACACAACGCACAGAAGCTTGAACAAAAAAAAAACGTTGTAAATGGAAACAAAGTAAAAAGATGAAGGGAGCAGCAGACAGTTTGGGACCCTAAACAGAGTAGCACCCTGAGACAAATAATTCTTATTACCAAAAAGGTATCATGCGTATATATTGTTTCTGTCCCTAATAAGCGGTAGAGAGGTGAAAATTAATTGTTTTAGACTGTTTATTTCTAAGAAAAAAATGACACGCACATAGCACAAGGTGTTTAACACATGCGGTCCAAACGGACACGGTACTCCTTACTCCTGGAAGCATGCGGTCAACAAGATCCCTGGGCGATCAACACATAGCGAGGAAGATGGCGAAGCCAAGATATGACAGTCTGCTATGTGTATTCTAAGATAGGCAATAAACACATTCGCACAGACGGCATTCAGCTTGTTTACATGCATAACTTGCGTGGCTCCAATTTGCATCACTGGGGCCAGGTTCCTGTTGGCGTTACGCTTAAGCTCGCTTTCGTGGCCATTCGTGGTGACTTCTTGCACACAATTGTGAAACTGAAAAACCTACTCAATGGCTGTGCATGCATGTCACTTTCATTATAATCTATCATTCTACAGGCCATTGCCCATATCTTTACATGTTCCACCCCATTAAACTGTGACTGGCTTTCATGTTTGCGCGGTTGGACTCTAAGAGTCCACCTGTGGCGTGGACAGAAGTTGACTGGAGATATACACTTTCCTCATAGGTATTCCTAAGAACTATGTCAAGATTACAATTTCAGAGACGTTCACAAAAATTAAACATAAGATATATACACTTGCATGAAAAGGTGTACCCTTTCCTAACCGATTTTAGTGCCCTATCAATTTTATTTCAACACCTGACACATTCCGCCGAAAGGCTAAAACGATGCGCATGCTGCAGATGTTTATTTGGCGTGCAACTTACAACCATTACCTTTATTGGGGGTTTCTTGCACCGGTGCTCTAAAACATTGAACCTGTTGTGGACTTCAATGTCGTACGCAGCCTATATTCTTAGTGAAATGATTTATTTATTTCCTGGTGGACTTTTTTCTATTGCAAAAACAGAAGGATCAGGAAATTGAAAACAATTGTCGCGGGGCCGTTGAATGTTGAGGGACATTTTTCCACATTAGCAAAACAGAAAATTGGAGAATGGAAACGTGTATGTTGTCGCGGGTCATTAACATATCTTTTAAACAGTCATGGGCAGCGGTGTATGACAAAAGAGGGCGTTTAGAGTTTATTTTCTGATCTTTATAGTAAGTCTATTGAGTTGTAATAAGTTTGTTTTCTTTTCATTCTTTTATGCTGCCCTTATTTTGTGACAATTTGTTTGTGGTTTTTTTTTTTCATATTAGTATTGCATCTTCGTTGGAGGTGTTTACGTTGCTTCATGCGCATGTCTTGGTCGTAAATTTGCGACATAGTGACCAAGACCTGACTGAACAATGCATTTTACAGATTTGGGGCAGTAACCAAGTAAGCCCCAACAGGAATACAGACATTCCTTGATGATGATGATGATGATGATGATGATGATGATGATGATGATGATGATGATGACGATTATTATTATTATTATTATTATTATTATTATTATTATTATTATTATTATTATTATTATTATTATTATTATTATTATTATTATTATTATTACTACTACTACTTCCATTATTATTTTGATGATCTGATGTTGATGATATATACCAATATCCTTATTTCATGCTTAAAGTATACATTGCACAACAAGGTATACGTTACAAGATTAGCGCATAATTATATAGTGGTTGGTAAACCAGGCGTAAGTACAAATGGAAATCACATTATGAAGGTATGATTAACCACCAGGCAGAAATGGGTGGATTAATTAATCTGTACACGAAGGGTCTATTATGGCCTTCGCTTCCGTAGAGGAAAGACGTGACGTGTAGTGCCCATTAAGTACTTCGTAAAGTTCACATATGACTGCTACCTAGAAGAAATGACTGTAAGCACTTTCTCTACTCCTGATATAGAACCGTTTAATGTAATTTCCCCGATTTCTATAGAAATAAAATAAGCATAAATCGAAATAAAATCAGTGCAGAATATAACGTAAAATGTACAAGTACAGCGAACTCAAGAGTAGCAATCTTCCATAAAAATACAGATCAACAAAACACCTTTGTCAGAAGAGTGGCGAACCGATGATCCATGCCATTACGTATGTTATAATTTGGATGACGCTGAAGAAATAAAATGAATCAGATTACACACTTAGGCAATGATGGGCAAAATCACGCGACTGCTTACATTTAGACATGCCATATTTCATGATCCAGTCAATCGGACAACCTTTTGCAGTATGGACATGCAATTATTACTCGGGATTAAAAGAAAAGCTGTAGATCCTGATTGGGAGTCAACATTAAAAACCCGCTCACATATAGAAACTGTGTTGCTCTCAATGATGCGAGACACACTCGGTACATGTATCTGAACAGCTGAAAGTGACGCTGAATGTTGAGATCTTTTACTTATACCAATTAAACCTTGAGCAATTCCAAAACTGGGAGTGTCATTTCCCTTCAGAGACAGAGTCACCGCCGGTATTCGAAAGCGAAGACGGGCTAGGATAGGTTCTACCTTCTTCACTGAGCTTACATATGGTGCGACGTGCTCCAGATATTCTATTTGTAGCATGTCCAGAGAAATCCATATCGTTCGGTCGTATACCTGACACCAACTATTTCCTGATGATTTACAACTGTAACTTTATGGTTCACCGTATGCCATTTTGATTCATGCGAAAAATTAACTTTACCAGCTATCATACCCACTAATCACGAATAGAAAGAAACGCCATTTTTCAGCATAGGATTATACATCATTTTCACGCCGTATGGTGTGCACCTTAATTCAAATAATGAATAGAAAAGAATATTTGCTTAACAGTAAATCTCTGTGTGTTTCAAAAACTTAAATAAATTAAAATGTAGCAAGTATTGTTCAGTGTCAATTGGTTGTGCCTATAACCAATTGAAGATTCAGTGGCATCTCTTTCTGTATTAGTTTGAAGGCCTCTGATTCTGACATGAACTACCAACCGTGGAATTGTCCTCCGGCCATGAGATTGACATCTGACCCCCTAAAGTGGCTTCTTACCTTGAGACTGATCTCTGACCTTAATACTGGCCTCTGACCTGGATATTGACTTCGGATCTTTGGTGTTGACCTCTGACCTTGACAATTACATCTGACTTCTACATTGACCTCTGGGCTTGCCATTGACTCTTGGTATTAACCCCTAACTTGATATTGGCCACTGATCTGTCAATGACTTTTGACTTTGATATTGGCCTCCAACCTTGAAAGAGACCTTAAGCCTTGACAGTGACCTCTGATCAGGACATTCAGCTCTGACCTTGCTATTGACCCCTGACCTTATCGCCACACATAATTCCCTTCATACATCATAATAGAGTTTCATACAGTGCGGCATACGATGTTAATTGCCTTTAATTTCCATAATATTATATCAAATTTTAAACGATATGCCAAACTTCATTATTCGTGCTATATCCATGCAAAATTTCTAGTTTCTGGCTCGAGCAGGTTGTGAGTTTAAGCTGCAACAAATATTGACTGGGAACAAAGAAAGAGAGAGGGGGGGAAGAAAGAAAGAAAGAAAGAAAGAAAGAAAGAAAGCAAGAAAGAAAGAAAGAAAGAAAGAAAGAAAGAAAGAAAGAAAAGAAAAGAAAAGAAAAGAAAAGAAAAGAAAAGAAAAGAAAAATTAAGAACTCAAGAAAAAACAATATGCGTATGATCACACACACATAATTCTCATATAAGCAGATTTGGTAAGAGTACAGTTAATTGGCAGGTCCCTCGACCAATTAGAAAAGGAGTATATTCATTATTTCATTAAACATAGGTCCCTTAACAGATTAACTACCATAATCAACACAAAATAAGAGCGCACAGATGTTACTTATACGCTAGTGGACTTTTATGTACCCGACGTAAGACTTGTACAATTTTAAGCATTCCGTAACCACCATGCAGTTCAAAGAAGTTCTGCTCTTGAATATGCATAAAAAGTAGCAAATTCTATTTTGAGCCAAACATTAAATTTATTACAGTTTGCTAATGTGATCACTGTAATGGTTATGATGACCTTCATTTTGTTGTTTTGAAAAAGCAATGTATTTAATTTAGTATATGTTGTATGGCAAAAAAATTGTAAGAATTATATGTAATGGATACCAACGAAAAGTTGAGATATATAAAAAAATGATTTGCTTGTTTGGGGGTACATTTTGATATTTACATGCTATTTTCACGACAATAACAATTAGTAGTGTGCCGGACAATTTATCTGATACATGTTACCTCTTTACTCCACTTTCATTAGTATCATATTAAACAAGTTGGTTTATGCAGGCAAATAAAGCCACCATGTTATGTATGCCTTTTTCACACACAGTAAAATTCATATTATGAATGAAATGTTTGAAGAGATGAACACGAAATGTCGCACCAGTATGTTAGGCGCTGCTGTCAAATCGGAGATCAGGAGTGGGAACAATTACGTAGGACTGCCAACTCTCCCGAAACATGCATCATCATTTTTATGCTGGGGGGGGGGGGGGGGATCAGCCATCCTTTACTTCCACTTACATCGAAGAAATGCAAACACAAGTAGAAGTTTATAGGGATTATCAGGAAACAAAACGGAAAGACAGAGGCACGAAGCTATTATATTCAGTATTGAGTAACTTCAAGCCGTGTTTGATAAAACCGGACCTGATCCCTTGTAAATATTTGGAAAAGATCCTACCTGCTATAACATGACATAACAATATTATTCATCATTCTATGCTCAGTAGTAGATTGTGAATCAGGACTTGATGAACCCTTTCGCCTTATACCGGCCAAAACCGGCTGGAGGTCAAATGGCGTCTGCTCCATTGTTTTAACTAATTTCAACAGTAATGAAAAACTATTTGACTGTGAGTTGTACATGAGTCCTATCAAGATCACATGCCTCAGGTCAACAGCTTTCCATGGCATGGGTTGGGCATTTAGTGTCGAGCCCATGGCAAGGAAAACTGTTGACTGAGTCTTATTTCAAGGGAAAGGGTTCAACGGAAGGCGTTAATACTTTCCCTAATAAACAGGAGTATGCCTTCGCTTATCCTGCCACGTAGATCAAGAGTTGAATTCTGACCAAAAAGTCATGACTAAAAGCATCTGAACAGAAATATCACATTTCTTCTTATCAACTCATCCTGTAAGCACCCCTTTTTCTCCATACCTTACCAACGCAACGATGTACCACTACGTGTCCGCTATCGCCACCCATATATTTGTTCACCCCAACAGATGTTTTCAAGCATAATCATGAAATGTAATTGCCAGTAGATTGCAGTTAGTTCTTCAATCCGACGGAATTCCGGCCAAGTTCGAATTTCTTGAACAAAAACTCCATTGATGTCCGTGAACGACTCACAATCGTGGCTTACGGGCTATTCATTTTCGGAAATTTGACCCTATGGGTGAAAATAAGTGTATCTAAGTGACACATATCGCATGTATTTATATTCACAAATTTAAGAGAAAAAAATCAATTCCACATTCCAATTGAAAATTTCCAACATGGCGAACAACCATATTGGAATTCAAACGTTGTCCTGCAACACAATCTGACTGCTGAATTATTCCCGTATGTCAGGGACAATCTGACTGCGGAATCATTCCCGTATGTCGGGGACCAATATTTTGATGTAATATTGCATTTATTGTCTGTTCCATGTGAAGAACTCTCCATGATTTGCCAATCGGGATTATTCACTCTGATCCATCGCCTGGATTCGCTGCAGCCAAACAATTTGCTTCCCATGTTGGTTTGCTGCAGGGGAATTTCCAGATTGCGCAGTGTTTTACAGTTCATTTAATGTCTTATTTATATGTCTGGTGAACGAAAATGGATAATGTTTCTTTCAGGAACACATTTCTTAGCCACCAATTATATATGTATATGTATATATATATATATATATATATATATATATATATATATTATATATATGCCAAATCATTATGGGTCATATAATAAAGTCATTAGAAAGTGCTATAATAGGCTTTCTGCTCGGCAAGAGTGTCTATAACTGGAAGATATATATATATATATATATATATATATAATGGAAGTAGGTTCAACCTAGTAGTAGCGAGCAGAGCATCTATTTTTCATTCCAAAAGCCTCGTCATCATGATCTACATGCAAAAAAAAACACCCCTAGATACCTATGTCACACAGTGATTGGCATTTGGAAACTTCTGCCATGCGCAGTTCTTACCAGGCACACCGGAAGTTTCAAATTCCATGGAGGAAAAAATGGCGATAATCGAAGAAAATTGTGACCTCGGTTGAACAAAATTTCACTCAAATGTTAAATCTGGGAAGCCTAGAAATGCCAAATGCAGAGAATAAGAGAACTAAATGTGAATCAATGATCCACGTGAATCGGTTCCCAAACACTGCACACGGGAGCTACCGAAGGTTGATAATGATGATAATTTGGATATGTGACCACTTTTTGAAGTTGTATAGACTGTAAGTTTGGATTGATGAATTACTTTAATTTTATAAATGCCCATGTCTTATATATAGGGCTCGCTACGCTCCCTATTAATATATACAATATTTCTGTCGTAACGATCAAGCAGGTATAAATTATAGTGCGGGGAAAACAAGAAATAACTTAAAGATAGAAAACAAAAAAAAAGTACACAATATTACGACACAACACAATATTCAATTTCAGCCGCACTCAAACCTCAATACTTAATTAATTATCAGCATTGAAAGAGGAAGCAAAATAACACTGGCTGTATCACCAGCGCGGCTTGATTTGCAAATATGGTAGTTCTGCATCTTATGACACACCAAATAAAAACGGGGGTCACAATAAAATATTCCTGGTTCCGATATATCATTACCCTTTTTGATTTTTGACTGCACCACATGGGCAGGAAATTGGCTTTTTACATGACAACAGCGATGATATGTATTTGCGCAATTATAACTTGGGAAAATATGAAAGCTGATGCAGCCAAATTATGCCTTGCCATGAATGTGATGAAATTACTTGAATATTGAATGAGGTGAGTATACCTCATGTCAATATTCTTTTGTTCTATATCCTCGCCCTGTGATAAGAATCCAAGGTATGAGAGAAATGCAATTATGCAATATATCAGTGAGATTACAGCATCGTGTGCTTTTGAAAGACTGTGAAAAAAGTAATAAAATTCGGTTAAGATATCAATTAAGCAAATAGACACATCGGTCCGGGACAGCTTTTGAAACAATAATCTAAATCTCTTTGTGAGATGAAACAAAACAAGAGCATTTTAAGAAAGCTTAATGTCATTTATGTTTTTGTCCTTGAATTTGTGCATTTACAATAAAAGTTACATAACGTGACGGATGTAACATCTGCAAGCCCCCACACCGTAGATTTATCCTTCAATGTTATAGTGTTTGATGTTTGTTTTGACTTGGTTTGGCTTGGCTTGGCTTGGCTTGTATTGTCTTGTCTTGTCTTGTTTTGTTTTCGTTTTGGTTTACGGTACTGTTATTTTTTCTTCTTTGTTTTTTTCGCTCTATTTTTTATTACAGATGCACAAAGGAAGTTTTGACAAGTTGCCATGAAGATATGTGCACAAGAATTTTAAGGACATAGTAAGACTCGAAATAGACATAAATCATGGTACTGGAGGCTGAAAAAACGTGCTTCAAATTCCTTACTTTCTATCATGTTTGTCATCAGAGTCGGTGAAAAAAGACAGAACTGTAAAAATTCGGACATATTAATAACATCTATCAGAGTTTATATTATACGTTTCAGTAAGCGACAGGTGTAATATATATATATATATTAGAAATGCAAATGTTAACACATTTTCCCATAACAAAAATGATGATTTAAATCATCAGAACAGTAGCTGAAACATCAGACGTCACGTGTTTCACTTTAATTGCATGGTGTGTATTTTACAAAGGAATTCGAATCTAGACAGTCATCTGACAAACGTGGCAATTTTTCCCACAAAATATACGGTTTATAACACTTTAAAGACAACAGAGGTCTGAACCGTCAAATGAACTTCCAGTCATCATATTTCTACGGTTTATCTGCCATGTAACTCCAATACATATCAGTGGCCGTATTCACAAAGAATAATGATAATAATAACAACAACAACGATAATGATAATGATAATAATAAAAATAATAATAATAATAATAATAATAATAATAATAATGATAATGATAATGATAATAATAATAATAATAATAATAATAATAATAATAATAATAATAATAATAATAATAATAATAATAATAATAATAATTTCTGTGTTCTGGGTTAGAATACTAACCTGTTTTCAACATTTTCATTTTCTGAAATTGAACTTAGTTTTATTCAGCACTTTTTCTTTTAAACCGGAACAAAATCTGGAGCAAATTAAGATTGAACCATAATCCTGAAATGTTAATCATATACTTTGTACAATGCCATAAAACAGATTGGTTCACACTAAATTGTCCATGCAACATAGGATTAAGGAATGTGGGATCAAAACAAGTTGACTTTAATTTTGATCCCAAATTCATGATCAAATTAAAACTCTTAGTGAACATGGCCACAGATGCTTGCTTAATCTTTTGTTTTCATAGTATATTATTTCTTAGGAATGTACCGTGTAAGTCTTGCTCATCTTCTGTCAAAGTCCGTTTATAATGGTGCTATTTTCAGTGACCAGAAATGCTGGACTTTGACATTTCGCACTATTCCTTACACTATTACCCCCCCCCCCCCCCCTCCAAAAAAAAATAATAATCCCCAGCGGCGTCAAAAGGGATTTGTTTCTGGCCAGAGTGACTCTGGTCATGGGCCTGTTTATCAAGCACGTGTTATCCTTTAGTGAACACGTCCACGTTTTGTAACGCGTGTTACATCCGACCACATGCGTGCGTGTAGTTTTAAAATGTACATGTGTGCAGGATCGGTGCACAAACGGAACATTTCCAATGGCAATGCATACTTATGGGGTGCCAAGAGTAACATTAATTGTGTGGTTATTTTAATTCATTTCGTGGACAAAATACGTTTCCTGCAACAATTGTTAAGTATATCAATTTTGTCCACAAAATCCATACGTTTTATCAATTACGTCCATGAAATCGAGTAAGGCTATCCATTACGTCCACGATATCGACTAAAGCTACCCGATTTTGTCCACTAAGTTGAATAAACTTAGGATTCTGTGAAAAAATCCATATAGGTTGTGTCAACAAAATTGTCAATCAACTTATCAGTTTTATCCACGAAAATCTAAAATACAATTCACAGAATTAAACAAATTTTCAGGAAATTGTAACCCTTATACTATTCTCTGGACGAAATTGGAGGGAAAAAAAGAAATCCAATTGGTTTCACAGAAGTCATAAGAAGTAGTAGTAGTAAACCTTATTACAGAGGGTTAAACCTGGTAAGCTGAGGCATATCTTCCACAGGACCCTCTTGCGAGCGCCACTCAATCAATCATTCACATAGGTGTGTGCGGGGACATGTTGTGAGTGCATTTCTTATAGCAGCCACTACGGACTCAGGATACTTGCAGCCTGCGTCATCGCCGCTGACATAATCAGGCACAGGTAACCCATGCATGTCCCACTAAGCCTTTGAACAGTTAGGTGATCACTGCAAAAGCCTGTTGTTTCATTTTTGTGCAAATAATTTTCGAATTTAGTCCACAAAATGGAATGAACTTTTGTGTGTAACTTTGTTACTTCGTCCACGAAATCAGGTAATCTTTTAATTTTGTCCAAATTATTATCACGAAATTCATATCATCTTATCGATCTTGTCGACGGAAACCGTATTCAGCTAGTCCATAAAATCCTACAAGATTTATCCAGTTTCTTGCACAAAATTGGAAGAATGACAGACATACTTAAACTTATTAGATTGTATGTACAGGATCGCAAATGAAATTACGAAATCGTGTAAAGCCACAGAATTGTTATCGTGGTCGTCAGTTCCTGTAATGACTTTTGAGGGCATCAGTCTCCACGTCTCGCAGTAAGTCACGTGCCGTCCCTTTCGGCCATTTCATATTTTTAGTCTATTACTTTTTTTCTATAAGGCCTATTATCCTTTTCAGTATTTTTTGCCTGCCAAAAGGTCAAAATTAAAACATAAACGCATCTGCGATATTTGTTAGTTTCTAATGGCGTCGTCAAGGCTCTCTGATGCAAGGAAATTCTAAGCTGTCACAGTTATACATGGCAAGCAAGGGTTCAAAACGTCACACTTTACAAATTTCGTTGACAAATTTGATAATGTTTTTCAATTCTGTGTGTTTTAGAATTTTGTGGACAAAACTGAGGTAGATTTTTTGTGATTTCGTGTGCGAAATTGAAAAACTTAAGAATTCTGTTGACAGAATTGTATTATCTTTAGATTTCCGTGAACAAAACTTTTATACTCTTACAATTGTGTGCACGAAATCCAGTAGGCAGTGGATTTTGTGAAATGTTCTTACAATGTGGTGCACAAAATTGGATAACATATGGATTGCGTGACAAGTTTTTCGATTTTGTGCACAACATTTGATCAAAAAATGGATTATGTGGACAAAATTGGAAAGCCTTTAACATTTTGACAGAATTAATAACCTTAACGATTCTATGGACGATATATTTAACAATCACGTGGATCCGAATTTTCAATTTCATGGATCAAATTGGCAAAAAGCATACACTTTTGTGCACGAAATTCAAACCATTGTGGGCATCCGATATTGCATGCAAAATTGATAATCTATTACACTCCCGTGCACAGAAGTCAACAAACTTGTTGGATTTTGTGAAATACATTCATTTTTTGTTGTTGTTGTTTTTTGGTTTTTTTTTTTGTTTTTTTTTTTGTTTTTTTTTTTGTTTTTTTTTTTGTTTTGTTTTGTTTTGTTTATTTCTTAAAGCTTCGTCCACAAAGTCGTAAGAGTAGTTTAAATTCACGGTAAGACTGATTGTGTAATTTGGTCTTAAAATTGTGAACCCTGTGGTGATTCTGTCCACGCAAACCGTAAGTATTACGATTTCCTGCACGAAATCAATGATGTTACACTTGGCACCCCATACATGCCGTTAAACACTCGCGTGCTTTATTTGTTTGATGCGTGTACTTAATACGCTTTTAAAAATTCACATTGCTTCTTAGAATGACAGAATTTTAAAAATGGCGTATAATATAAAGTTGACATGGGTTGAACCGCTTTCCATCATACAAATACATTCTTATATCATTAGCGAAAGGCCTAATGCAGTCGTTCCTGCACGCGTGCAGTAACTTTATTTATCCCATGTATGTGTAGTCCAGAGTAGCTGTGGACGTGGCGATCTACACCGTGTAGTATTTTTTACCGTTCCACACTCTCGAGACCGTTCTACACTCTCGAGACCGTTCCACACGCTACTGCCACGCCCCCCTATGCGCGCGCACATAGGATGTTGATTTCTGTCGTCTGCTATGAAAAGTACCGAGCGGCAATTACAGAGTTGAGTTTGGGAAAAATGGACTTTACTTTAGATCCTGAGTGGATGAATGATAATATACATGGGATAAAAATAAAACCATTCTCGTGTTGAGTACCATGGCCGACCGTTCTACATGGCACTCGCGTAGCGGCGGACAGCCAGGATACACTCGGTGGTCCGCCTGCGGCGGACTTCACCTCGTGTATCCTGGCTGTCCGCCGCTACGCTCGTGCCATGTAGAACGGTCGGCCAGGCATTCACACTCGCATAGTTTTATTATTTTATCCCATCTATGTGTAGTCCAGAGTGACCATGGACGGGCCGTTCTGCATCGTGTAGAATTTATTGCCGATCCACACACCCGTGTAGAATGGTCGAGTGAACGCCGTACTTTCGCACTGCCCAACCTTGTGCACTTTGGCATGCGTGCACTTCTAGGGTGTTGATTTATCGTTTGCTATAGTATTTGTCATTAATCGCTGTTTCGACACAATACAGTGAATTTTTTGGCTTGAAATGGCGAAGAATACTCTGGAACACACATACATGGGATAAAAAATAAAACAACACTCTTGCAATTAACTGGTCATACATTTGGCAAAGGCACTCGCGTACAGGTGAAGTGTTAGGATACCCTCGATGGCCCGTCTGTGGCGGGCTGCATCTCGTGTATTCTCCCGTTCCGACGGTACGTTCGTGCCGTGCATAATTTACGGCCAGCCACTCACACTCGTGCAGTTTTTTATAATTGTACTTTTCAACAAGTTAGGCCTTAATGTATGTTTGTACGTGTTTGAAATATTATATTAAAGAACACTGATCCCCCATAATTGTTAAAGGCTGCTGATATGGGGATTAGCGCCATAAATATCCTATTTATGACACATATCCTCACAATAATAGCTCGTGTGCACTTAGTTATGTGCCATAAATTGAGACTTTGCAAGCGTGCTGAGATTTCCAGATGTGTTTATGGGTTGCACTGCATGTTGTAAAAAACGTCCAGATGTGTGAGTATGCATTGAGGTTATTGAATAAAAATTGGTTTTACACTTGTTCGTAAGTCCAGTTCATATGTGGAGATTAACAAAGCGACCTGCATGAATGGTCAAGGTGCGAATACTCATTGTTTTATGGCCCAAATATCCAATATAATTTGTGCAGTTCAAGAACGACTTCTATTGAGCCTTTTTCAAGGTTTTATGGTAACATTTATGTGTAAAGGGTAAATTACCAAGCTGGCAAAGCCAGCTAGCTGGCGGGGTTGGGTTTAGATTTTGATTGTAATGGCAGCCGTCATCAGTAATCGCCATTGCCATGGCCTACATGATGATTGGATATGTTCCCATCAGCTGTTGGTTTTGATTGGCCACAAACCAGGCGACCTATGAGATACAACAACTGATCATAACTTCTGGTGAGATAATTGGCGGGTTGCATTGCTCACACCTGGCCAAGGAATAAACAAAGTGCCACGTCTATGACCCATGGCAATTGGTTGAAATAAATGAACTTAAATTGTTTGAATTAAAATCTGCATTTCACTTTTACAATATCGGGAATAAATAAAAGAAATGTGTGTTACAAGTTACTTGTGTGCGCTGCAAAGTTTCGTTAACTTGCTGCACGTGAATGGTTGTTCGCCTCATTTTCATTTGGCTAAACAGGGTGATTCCTGTGTGGCATTCCTAATCCCTTTCTAGTGTTTCCACATATGCACTTGGAGACCAGCTTCGATCAGTTTTTGGGCTATCCCATTTCCATATTATCAGAATGCATCATGACGTTGGAAAGCTGCTCAAGTCAAACCAAATCCATGTCATCTGCCATTTTTGAAATTCTTTTTAAAAAGGGATGTAATTAGTTTAAAGATTACTAAGCCCAGGCATCAAAAAAGGCACTTTTGTACCACAAGCATGTGTTTTTATTTTGTTGGACATTCACTTATAACAACATGCCCCTGATAAATATTAACACACTTGTTTTAAGGCCTGGGTATGTTCACTACATGACTTCATGTGTCTCATAAAGAAGCACAGAAGGCTTCATCAGAGCATGTGGGTAAAATGTCATGTTTTTGTTACCTTTCCATGTCTACATTTTGCTGCCACATACAGAATTCTGGTAACAGCTTCTTGACCTTCATAATGGTACACCAGCTACTAAGATATGGTGCACAACTCCCTTTACTGATATGAAAGGGTATACACATGCTATTAATTTAAAATGTGTTCAACAAATTAGGCTCTTGTCATGACACACATTAGAAAGGTCATATTAGTTACGTAACTTTACCTCTTGCCCATCATTACCTAGACCTCTGTGTGGGCCACAATGCCCGACATTAATGAGTTGGGTCTCACTTACTCTCAATAGACCTTGTGCCCCCACTCAGATCCTATGGATCAGGGGGGTGGGACTTCTGGTGCGCATCCACCCCTCTTCTTCCTTCCACCTTGGGCGCCATTTCTGGCTTGCTCTAGAATTTGGGAGCTCCATTGACTTTTGTCTGGAGAAACGTTTTCATGCTGTGTTCACTACCTCTACAGCAGAATTTGTTTTCTGAGCTCTCCTAGTCTCTTCCGACATAGGGACGGCATATATTTGACCTGCTGATCCTCTGACAATAGTGGATCTTGGCTCAAGACATTTTTTCTCCAAGATGGCATCTGGCACATTGAATCACAGACAAAGAAAGGACAATGGCATACAGGCATTTGTTTCTTGGCAGTATACTGTGGATGTCGAGCTAGAAATCACTTCACCTTCACCCTTGTTGAGTAGATGGTAGAAGATGGTTTCAAAGAACCATTTCATGGCAGCCTGGGAAAATCATGAGTACTATTATGGTTCTTGCCTCTAGCTAAGTCACATGTGTTGTTATGAGAATACATGTTGGTTTTGTACTAGGTGGGGAAAGGAACAATGGCAGCTCTACAAGCAGTCTCAAAGGAAGTGCGAGAAGGCCAAGGATAGGTGCACTGCCAAATGCCAGACCCTAACCACCATCCCAAAAAGTGAGACCCAGATTGCAAAATCTAATCTGCTTGCCCAAGCCATGCCCCAGACATCGCAAGGGCCTAGAAAGAGTGGGAAGCGATCTGGGAAGGGCAAGAAAGCTGGTAAAGGCAAGAAGCCAGGGAAGCTTCAGGGCTCCTGGGGCTTATTTTCTAAACCACACTACTCAGGGTCACCCTGTGCCATTAGGCATCTCAGAGTGCCCAGTGGGCAGCTGCCTTTCACCATTAGCTCACAGTGGGAGTCTATCACAGACAGTATGGTCTATGCATAAGTTTACCAAGCCTGAAAACCCCGGCAGCTGTCACATTACGAAAGCAAGGCATGGCGCACTGTGCACCTTCTCAAAAGTGGTCACGATAATGCATGATGGCAGACACTAATCTTGTTCGTGTCAACATGAACAGAAAAGCCGGAAATGGACCAAATGCACGAGGTGTATAGAAGTGTACCATTGTAGATCATTGGAGGAGGGAGTACAGAAAGCATTGATAGTTAGAAAGTTGAGTGACAAGGCAAATTATCATGGTAAACCACCACTGACTGTTGTGTAGTGGGCTGTAATGTTGTTCTGACTCTTGTTGATACTGGTCAGAAACGTCAAACTGACAAATATCAAAAAAAAAAGTGCCACTTTATTCCTTCCATCAGCTGATATTCCTTTGTCTTTCATGTAGTTTTTCAGCCACCCGAGATTCGGTTTTTTGAAGAAATCATGGTCCCTGTTTCACTCCTCATTACTTGCTGTATTCAGTAGTGCTGTAGCCTGTGCTGTAAGACTGAGTGGCCTGCAAATTACTCAGAAACCTTTGTACACCTGCCTCTGACATCGGGTTCTCCGCTGGGGTTTCCCCGCTTGGTGAACTTATGCATAGACCGTATTTGTTTGTCTTAAGTACCTTGAGATACAGCTACTTGCTGCCTTTTAGTGAAGACAGGAATCCACTTTGCCCCACATCCAAGTGGTACACACACCCCACAAAGGAGGCCAAAGCATTAGCATTCCTAGAGGCAGTGTTAAGCTATGAGAGCAAAAGGGCTGTAGAGCAGGTGGAAGATCCCTAGTCACACAGGGTCTACAATCTACTCATCCTGGTGCCCATGCAGGTTGGAGGTTGGTGTCTGGTCATGGACCTGTCATCACTGAATGTGTAATTGGAGAATTCCATCCTTCCAGATGAAGACCCCACAGTCAATGGCAGCAACCCCAGCAGTGGTCGACATCTTTGGACCTCAGGGACTCATTCTTCCATGTGCCCAGTGCCTAGACTGTGCAGAATTATCTGAGGTTTGCATTGTCAGGCCAAGTATACCAGTTCAGGGTGCTTCTGCTTGGCCTTGCCACAGCACCTCTGTGATTCAACCAGTTCATGCAGGCAGTAGCCACACACCTTCACCAGAGCACAGTGTGCATTCATGTATACCTGGATAACTGTCTGATCTGGACACTATGGTGCCACACACAGACCATTCTGTAACTCTGGAACACTTAGGTCTGATTGTGAATCTCCCCAAGTCCAGTCTAACACCAGAGCAGATCTTTGTTTTTCTCAGCTTCCAGTTCAATCTGGTCACCTTCATCTGTTGTCCTTCTGAAGACAGGTGGGAGAAACTCCAACTGATCATCAAGGTATTTCTGACTCCCAAGCTTTGCATGGCCTGGCAATGGCAAACCCTGATAGACTTCTTAACCTTTATGGACTCCCAAGTCCCCTAGGCCATTGACACCACCATCCCTTGCAGCAAGCCCTGGGGGGACAGATGGTCAAAGGACCAGGGCTACCAAGTGAAGGTGCCAGTGCTCCCACAGGATTACTGGCACCTAATTTAGTAGACCAAGTGGGAGGACATCATGTTGGCTCAGACTTTGACGACATTTCAGGTGCAACTCACCATTTACATTGACCCATCTCAGTCTAGTTGGGTAGCCCACCTGGAAATGGAAGGTTGGATGGCATCAGGCATATGGCTGTCACAGGCCATGTCCCACTATATAACCTGGTTCGAACTGGTGGGCATACATTTAGCATTCCTCCACTTCCAGGACCTGGTCAAGCACAAACATATTTACGATGTGTAAGACAACAAGCCCATGATTGCCTACCTCAACCAGCAGGGCAGGATGTGCTTCAGAAAGCTGATGGAGGTAGCTGGTTGCATTACCCAATGTTGCTGCTAGCACAACATAGGCACTCACATGACGTATGTCCATGGACTAGAAAACGTCCTGGCTGACCAAAGTTCGAGAAGTGGTCAGCTGGTAGGGCAGGAGTGGTCACTCCACAGGTTGCCCTGGCCATGTGGACCTGGTGGGGTACCCCACATGTGGATCTGTTTGTTGCAAGTGAAAATGCAAAACTTTGAGTTTATGTGTTGCCTGTCCCACATCCCCAGGCCCTAGCAGTGGATGCTCTATCCATGGACTGGAGCAACCTTTGGACTGTAGCTTTTTTCCTCCACAGATTCTTCCAGGGGTCCTGCAGAAGGTTTGGTCCCACAACTGCAATCTGATTTTAGTTGCCTCCTGGTAGCCAAAGGTGAATTGGTCCCTGGACCTTCTGGAATAAGGCATCATGCCAATGCTACATTTACCAGCATGGCAAAAACTTCTGGTGCAACTGTGGAAGAGTGTGTTCCACATGAACTCTCAAGTGCTCAACCTCCATGCATGGCAGTTGTTGCACAGCACACCTGTGATGGATGTTTTTCAGAATCAGTAACAGATGGAAAGCCAAAGATGGGTTTTGAGACTCTTCTCTAGCAGTGTACTCAACTCCATGAAAGGTGTTTTTTGACTGGTGTGCCAGTTGGAACATCCATCTGTGATCTCTGCATATCATGGACATTGTGGAATTCCTGCTATACCAGTGGCACGTCCCTGGTAAGACCTCAGGAACCATGGAGGGGTTTCGGTCTACCATATCCTCAATCCTAGTGAATGTCCAACACATTTACTTAGGGAGCAATCCTTTCATGTTGAAAAGATGGACTTTTGAGTGCCTAGAGGACCTCAAGTACTGGACATGGAAAGCTTGTTGTCTGTTAACAGTATCTTTTGGGGCTAGAAGAAGCAATTTCAAGGCTCTGGTGCATGACCAAATCAAATGGTCACCACCTGATCACTCCCAGGGGACCCTAAGACCTCACTTGGGCTTCTTTGCAAAGAACCAAGTGGCTCCAGATCCATCTAGGACCATTTTAGGTTTTACCATTTATGCTATGTATGTGGCTCTACCTGCTAAGGAAAGAGCCTTGTGTCTGGTGAGACCTCTACATTGATATCTTTCCTGCACAGACAGTGCCAAAGGTCAGAAGGTCTGCCCACTTTTTGCCCTTGGGTAAGTCCTAAAAGGATCAGGTATGACAAAATACAATCTCATCCTGCATTAAGCAGACCATCCTGAAGGCCCACAAGAATGGTTTGGACAAACCTTCAGCCCTGAAGCAGGTCTCAGCTAGAGCTCATGAGGTGTGACCATTCAATGCCTCTTAGCAAGCCCTAGGAATGCCACTGTGGTCAATATCCTCCAGGCTTGGTGCTGATGATCATCTACAAATTTTGCTGAGTGCTACCTGCACAACTTGATCATGTTGGAGAAGGGTATTTATGCCTTTGCCAACACAGAAGGCTCCTTTACATAGTTTCCTGACCATAATCCATTAGACTTCTCTTTTCCCCTCAGCAGCCACTGTGTTCCAGTTTTTGGCACGGGGTGGGGGTGGGTCTTGGGGGATGCCTGACATGTTTTTCACAATTCACTGGTCTTCTGAGATCTCCAGGACCCAAAGAGTAGAACTCAACACTAGCTCCCTTATGGCAGAGTGCTCTCAGGTTGGTGAGCATCCCTGGGGGGGGGGGGGATCCATCAGCAGTCCCATGCTGGTCAGTAAGGAGAGTTTCCAGCTTTAGCCAAGGATTCTGTAGCTGGCAGCCTCACATCCACAAAGCTTTGAGGTTTTCCCAACAGACCTTGCCTTTTCACTCAGATCAATAGTCTCCACAGGCTGTCAGTCCTGGTTTTTGCTGTGTCAGTATGTGTGTTTTGTCAATCCTACCAATGTGTTTGTATATCAGCAATTGTGGTCCAGGAGTAACCTTACATAACTAATACGGGAATCTTTTTAGTAAGTTGGGTATTATTGATTATACTTACTGCTCACCCATGAGAGAGGCCCGCCCAACCTCCCCATTTCCTCACCACATGCAATGTCCACTGACCAATCACGAGGAGGAAGAAAGAATGGGAGCACATGCACACTGAAGGTCACCCCCCCACCCACCCTTGATCCACTGGACCCGAGGGGAGGCACCACTGGGACCGTCAGGTCTTTTCAGAACAATTGAGTCCCAACTCAATCATGTCAGGCATTGTAGCCCAGACATGGACGTGTAAACAATGGTGGTCGAGAGGTAAACATACTCATACCAAATTACTGAAAATTTCACTCATCATGGCACTGGTTCTGCGCCATATATAACAGAACTTATGGTGCTTGCTCAGAGATAGCCTATTAACCTTACCATGAGCAAAGTAGCATGTACCTTATGCACATATCTGGTTGACTTCTAAATATATTAAAAGTTAAAGACAAAAATGCGCATGGAGTAGCTGTTGCAGTTCTGACGTACAACATTGAGGATACCTTCGGATGTTGTATTACATTAAACAGATGCTCTGAAATGCAAAGAAAGAATTTTTATCACGGAGAGGCTCGGTAACATAAATCGATAAGCCAAGAAAAATAGCACGTAAAAGGGACTACAAATATAAAGAAAAGGGGCTCACATGGAAATTCCATTGGACTGATTGGATTGCACCAATCTGTTCTGAGGCATGGAACAGGGCTTTAGAGTGACGATGGTGTTTTCACAGACATAAGTTCAGGCATAAATTGTACCGTTTGTGTCTTTGTGGAATATCTGTGATCATTATCTTTAAGATAAGAAAGGCAAGAAACAATCACCGTTGGCATATTCTATCAATTCTAAGCTAGTTGCGGTTAGCGTAATGACTTCAGCACAATGCAAGACGGTTTAGGGACTACTCATTAGCTTTGATATAAACTGTGTGCACTCCTTGGCCAATATTACACTGTTTGATTCAATATTGAGAATCTGGATTGTATAATTACAACATTGACTAATTTTTAAGAGTGAACAATCTTTATTTTGGAACCTCTGTGCAGAAATGAAGCAATTTACTAAATGTGACACAAAGAAATATATCTTAGACTGGTCAAAAGTAATACATTGAAAACGTATTTTGCTTATATGAGGGTAACCAAGAGTTAACATTGACCAAAGAAAATTTTCTTGACATATATTTTATTGAACATAACAGTTTAGGGAATCAAGGGTTCAGTTAAAACCTAGAAAACCTATATTCCATATTTATTGAAATCAATAATACCTGATACCTAGTAAAATTCTGCAATCAAACATACAAATTGCACATATTTAGGTTAAAATGTTTACTGTTTTGTTTTGCAGTGTTATCACTTGTATCCAGCAGTCTTACGCTGACTCTCATATCTTGCGACCGCTTCTTTGGAATAGTTTTCGCCATGAAAGCTCATTTAACAGAGAGGAGGCCCGGGATATTCATTTTGCTTATCTGGCTGTTCAGTGTGATACTCTCACTGCCGTTGCTCATCTTTCGACAAGAGTTCGTGCGGCAGTGGTTGGATCACAGAGAGGTATGGTGTGGTGACAACTGGCCTGCCGCGGTAACGGCAGTCAACGGCACTGAGGTGGATGCCATCAGATGGTACCTTGGTCGTTCTTTCTACTATACTTTTGTCTCTTCTGTCCTCTTCTTTTTCCCCATAGCTATTATGGCTATAGCTTACCTAACTATCATACGTCGATTGTGGTCCAGTAGTCTGCCTGGGGAAAGACTTAACGGGGATGTACACTACCAGGAAAAGGCGAGGAAGAAAGTAAGTATGACGTCCATATCAAAATCAATGTTTTGGCCCATTCCTTCGCCCAAGTATTTGAAAGTGCCTAGAATAACTCAAAGTTAATGTGTTTTTGTCCGGTTCATTTCATTGAGGGTTCACATTTTTCTACGTCCTAGGTTGGCAGATGTTAACCTGCACTGTAAGTGCAATACAGAGTTAGACAAGGCATAGGCGTGTTGTCGGTCACAAAATAACTGCATACTCCAAAATTTTAAAAATTACTCTTTTCAAAATATAGTTTTAAAAAAATATTGCTGGCAAAATCATGGGTACATGTTTAGAGATGTATGGCAGTAGTATTGATAAACCTCAAACTGGGATCCCATTTGATGCCTGCTCTAAATATCAATTCTGAAACAATTGGCTCATGTGTCCAATATCTCGTTTTCTATTCGATCAAATTTCAATGTTGATTACATTCGTATTTCATTTGGACGCAGGTATGAAGTATGTTGATTGATTAACTTTTAAAACCAAATGCTTAGGTAACCTATGATCACTTGACGAACGGCGAATACCCAACGTACGCAGGCAGTTGCCCAAAATATGATACTAATACTATAAAAAATAAAAAGGCGGAAACGTATTTCCGAGGTACACACATATAAATGATGTGGTATTAGAGAAACTTCTCTCCTGATCAAGCAGATGGTGTTTCTAATATGATTCATGAAAGACGTGAACTTAAAATATTGTGACAAGATATTTCCTTGCAGCTGAAGAAGTCGCAAAAAGTACCCCATCACTCGCAAACTCCACACAAATTGTGACATCTCCAGTGAATAAAAAGTTCAAAGCTTCTGTACAATCTATTAATTGCCCCTTCCCCGCAATAAATCAAAAGCAAAATGTCGTCCATTCCTACTTCCAGTATGCATCAACAGACGACATTCAGCCACTGGCTGTCTTTTGTGGCGATTATCAATATTATGCAAACCGGAGCAACAGTACACTCAAAACAAAAATCGCAGTTCTTGCTTATAATGGCAAGATTTTATCAAAATATAGGAACCAGAATATGTACTAATGGCAAGATTTATCAAAATATAGGAACCAGAATATGTACTAATATGATACACGGAAAACTCAGCAAAATCAAATTTTTACTTATGATTCCATGTTTATTCATGAACTTCACGGGGGGGGGGGGGGCACTAAGTAAAATTGATGATCCAAAGGTTAAAATTAACAAATAATGCTTTGAACATGTACTTACGCAATGGTGCTTATATTAATAAGACCTCGTCATCGCACTTTGAAAAGAACTAAATAATCATCCCATATATTTGTAATCGGTGTCACGATCTCAGGAAATTCTCGACAGCACCATTATTTATTACGTCGAGTTGCAGATCAAAGGAAATGGAATGACCTTTCTATAAACGTATCAGGGTTTCATTTTTTCTCATTTTAATGCTCTGTTCTTTAAATAAAAAAAAAAAAACGTTAAAGACGTCTAAGATCAATCACCTGTGTGAAAAGGTGGCCACTATAGATTCTGTGCACAAAACGTCACAGTCAGAACAATAAGATATATTTGGCGGCAGAGTGCACTGTTTGTAATAGCTGTAAATCGGTTATGCCCAGCGACGGTAACAAATGCAGGCTTGAGAAATTCCACGATCGGACAAAATTAAAAAGTTTATTTCTTGAAGTTTTGCACAGCGAAAAATCAAAACTGGGTAGCCCTTTTCTGGAGATCTTCAGTTGAAACGATGAGATTGTCCACTCCGTTAAGTCGCTTGATGAGAATAGAACCGTTTGTGGTCCGGGAACAAAGTTTTGATTCAGGTTTGGTCAGATCCTCATTGATATATATGCTTAATAAGCTTACTTTACTCAGTGTTATCCACCATGAATAAGGTCTGCCTTTGTCCCAATGATATACAAGCTAAAATGTTATTATGATTCCTGCTTCAATAGACATAAAAATGATATTAAAAAATATGGATGACAATAGAGTAAAATTGTAAGTAAACCAAAAAAATAAGAACATTCCCAGATTGTTTTAAAAATAACTGGGAAACATGTGCTTGATTAACAATCTATTGCAAATGGTTTCAACAAATTTTTTGACTGAAAGAAGACTAAAACTTAAAAATCAAATTTCTGGAATTTCTTAGAAATCCCTGCGAACAGAACTTAGCCTTCCTTGTCATCTCCGAAGAAACAGTTATTACACTTATCGACGCTTTAAAACCAAAATCAAGCTATGGTCATGATAACTGTCACCCAAATTGCTAAAACCTAGGAAATAACTCGGTAAACTAATTACACTGACAATTAGACAGTCATTATAAACAGGAGTCTGTCAAGGCATTCTCAAAACTGCAAAGGTGATTTCGCTTTTTTTTTGAGAAAAAATGTCGTTCACTATTTGAAAATTAGAGGCCCATTTGCTTCCACCAGCTACTTCTAAACTATTTGAAAAAGCTTTTTTTCAAAAAACTAAATTAACGTTTAAAATACTATTTTTATCATCAAAATCAATATTACACTCAAGAATGCTTGCCACTTTAAACCCGATTAACAGAATATTTCACTATTTAGACAGAGGCAAACCCCGATTAGTATTTAAATATGCTCCGAAACATGTTGAGTAGTTACCCGCTGGAGACCCTTTAATTTATTTGGGCTAATACAGCCTATGTCAAAATTTTACAGAGGAACGTGTACAATAGGGACAATAGTACTTCCATATGTATATGTTAGACAGGGACAGGTTAGCTTATGGAAAGTAAAGAGTTTGGACTACGGAATAGGGTAATGGCTACTATGAAGTGGTTCTGAGCAAGAAGACCCAAATACAATGGGTTTATCAAAAGCATTTGCTACCCTCGATCATAGGATACTGCTTAAGAAACAAGAATATCCTGGTATTGGAGGACCAGCCTTTCATTAACTAGATATCTTTATTATCATTCCTAAACAATGAGTATATTCTGAGAGTACAAATTCTACATTGACTGATATTACTGGCGTTCCCCAAATTTTTTCATGGGCCCGTCATTATTTATTATTTACATAAATATCATTTGATATATCATATGTTTCAAACTTTTAAACCTACAATATATATATATATATATATATATATATATATATATATATATATATATATATATATATATATATATATATATATAGACGATACTACTTTGTATAGCATACTACAAAAATATTTAAGCTATCAAACTCCACTCTGTCTTCTCATATCAATAAAGACCTAGACAAACTTGTTGAATGGCTTAAGCTTGACAACTTATTAATAAACGTCAGGAAAACTAAGCAAATGGTCTTTCATACTCCACAAAAGCAAATAAATATCCCATTAGAAATAAACAAATCAATAATAGAATATATTGATGAGTTTCATTGGGGGGGGGGGTATAAACATTGATAAACATGGGAACTGGAATAACCATATGAACAAACCAGCATCAAAAGTATACCAAACTATGGGCATTCTAAATAAGCTGAAAAAAATTCCCTCAAAATATCCTGTTGACAATTTACAATTCGATAGTGTACTGTCATTTAAGTTACGGTATCCTTGCCTGGGGTCAAAAGTCGACCAATCTTGTTAAATACCGAAATACAGTTAACACTGTGACAAACACTTACCATAAGGCTCATAGGGAACCCATTTTTGAACATTGGAACTTATTAAACCAGCTGACCTTTACATATGTGAGCATCTGAAATGTTATTACAAATATGAAGGTAATATGTTGCCGGCCTATAATACTCACATAAACTTCTCTTTCCAAATCCATACTTAAAATACACAGAAGAAAAACATTTTTAGTAACGCACCAATCTAATGCACAAAAATAAGGTCGTGATGAAATAATAAACAGGCTAAATAGGACTCTCAAAACTGTTTTACAAAAGGTACATATCCATAATAAACAGGACTTTCTTCCTACATGAAAATACATTTTATAAATAGTTGTATCATCATATGTTCAATTGCAGACTACTCTATTTGTCACCAACAAAATTGTAAATAGTGGATTAATTTTAATACTGTCACATCTCTCCGTTACATATGCTGCAAATCGCAAGTATACAATTTTCTGCTTGTAAAACCAGATAAACTGCACCACTTTCCCTTAAGTAAATGCATATCTTACCACCACACAGTATTAACAGGTAACTCCCGAGCGATTGGCTTTTTCCTCATTGGGGTTTTTCTTAACCCGACACTTTTATCATATCTGTTTTTAAATAAGCAATGTTAGCTGTCACAGTGTAATTTGTGAGTCAAGTTCTTTTATTGTACTTTGGGCAAATTGATGAGTCTGAGTTTGAATCTGAAAAACGACTTTCCAATCGCCTGTGGACGAATCTGTAATTTTTACCGCATAAGACTTTAGTATTGCACAGATTCCCTTTGGTTTATATACTGAAGAGAAATGTAATAAGATTGAAGCCTTCGCTTTCAATTTATCCCTGTTCGCAGCTAATGTTCACTCTTGCAGTGCCAATCCCGTTTACAGTCGACGTACTTAAGCTAAACTAGTCTGACTTATCATAAGGATACCAGATTCGTATTTCTTGTAAAAAAATTCATTCAAGTACCACTATGCCTATAGTTCCAGAGAGAATACCTCAGGTCAACAGCTTTTCTCGGTATGCGCTCCGGGAAAAGTTGTTGACTCGGTCCAAAAATCTGGCACTTAAAGAGTTAAGATTATCCCATATAAGCTCACTGGACGTCACATTATCAGCAGTGCCAAATCGATCATAGAAAAAAAGGCAGGTGATACACAGTTACCTCGACAGGCTTCAATGATACCCGTGTGTTCTGGGCATGTTGCCCAATTACCATTATTTCTATGTCTGCAGCACTTAACCTTCTGGCTATAAATGAGATGAGCTTAACGGTGATTGCCAAATTTTCACCTTGCAGTCCGATCAGCCCTATTGCATTGGGTAAAAGGAAAAGAGAAACTCGATTGCGCAAAGCATACCCCCAAGTGCAAAATATATTTCTAATCCCAGGTCATTTTCTTTCATTGGTGGATTTTTCTTACATAATCTTCATTGCTAAATTCCATTTCCTGTTTCAGAATGCATTTTATCTTGAAGTCTTTGCTTGACAGAGTTATAAGGGTGGGAGGGCACCATGGGTAACGCAGCAAAACGCCCGAAGTGCCAGTTTTTTCTACTTTTGGTCTTTTTCGTTCTTTTTTTTCTGTTTGACTTTTTTACGAAGAGGTAATATTTGATTACTTTTGTAATTTTGTTTCCCAATCTAACCCATGCATTGTACTGAGCCGACACTAAAGTAATAGTCCAAAGACCAATATTTATGTCAAATTTGACCAAAGGCAATGTATTTGTTTTTGTGAATTTAGTTTATATCGTAAAGCTTAGACAGTCGCGTTAAGTGACGACCAAATGCTCAGCGATGTCTGTCTCTGACATGAAGGAAGCCACATTTAATCTGCCCTGATATCAGTCCCGGAATGTTAGTGAAATACTATTGGGTTTCCAGACAAAAACAATTTGATATTCATCCCAACGTTTGGGGTATACGTACCAATGTTCTGTTTGGTCAAAAAGATTCAATTTGTGATGTGTGTGTAAATAGTGACAACTTACCAGGTAGGTTTTATCATATTGTTTTAGGGTGTTGATATGTCTCACCGTTACATTGTTGGGGAAATTTTAGGAGTTTATTCCATGAAGTTTGTATCAGACCCGTGACAATGTTTTGAGACACAGTGTTTAACTGCTAGCCAGATCTGTACACACATTTGCATCAATGCCTATTTTTATTGATATGTGTCTGCGTGGCTGACTCTGGAACTAACATCATAACAATAAACGATACCATCATTAATACTAGCCATGGAATGGGTTGGGGCCATTTTAACGTATTTCACGGTGATATCAACGAGGTAATTGAAAGTTCAAGGATGCTATTGGGGCGAATAAGAGCGATCCTACCATGGGCCGCAATCGTACTTATAAGTAAATTTTGTACGAAGTAGGCAGTACCGACGTTTCTATTGACCTTCCAAACTGCTTCTTGGTATTGGCGCATGTCGTCTTTCCAACTGTCACCATATACACGTCTGATGAATGGTCCAGTGGTAGCCAAAATATTGCTAATCAAACTCCTTCCCATTGACAGAAACCTATAACAAAACAACGAGTACAGGAACCCGTACCACGCATCTAAATAACTTCCTCTAGTCATTATGCAAACCGGAATTACATCTAGAGAAAACCTTTACTTTAAAAGATCTGCATACTTTGTAAAAACGATAAACATATGAAATATATGATGTACCTGAGAGAACATGTCTGTGATATTCATAATGGATGTATGGTACTTCGGAAGGTTCCCGGGTGTATATCGTACAAAAATAGTCTTTGAATGAGGTCAATACATGGTTCTAGGGACCTGAGAACACCAATTTTCACCGCTGTCTTCGGCCTTGGTAATTTAGCCTAGATATATACATTCTTCGGCAGTTCCTGAGTGGCTACAGAAGATTCTAGACACGTGACACCACATCAGACTAACAGTTAAAAACTGGACACCAGAAGTCTGAATTTTATGATAATCATACTTAATTTTGATTTCTGAGGACGTTATGGTTATAAATTAAACCATTCATCAGAGTGTGATCCATAGTGCAAACAACACACACACACACACACACATTATATATATATATATATATATATATATATATATATATATATATATATATATATATATATATATATATATATATATATATATACATATATATATATATATATCTTTATTTTTGTACAGGTAGTGCACACTTTGTCCTTTATATATGAAAAAAGGGGGAAAATGTAAGGCGAAACACAAAAAATGCACTTTTGAGGCTAATTCTTTGACCTATTTCTCTCAATTCAATCGGAGGGGAGTCTATTTTGGTTGCTGTCCGATCAAATATTTTATAATGCGTATTACCTGCACACAAAAGAAATGTAGATTTCGTTTCTGATTTCTAGAATCAGAGTTTGCAATTGTCCATCTTGTTGAATATCTTGGCTTAAGGTTTAGGATATACTACGGTAGTAATGGAAGTTTATGACCTGGACTTTACAGATAGTAGTTCTGTACTCCCAGCTTGCAATGGCTATCGGGGCCTCTCTAAGTGCTGTTTGGTGAAAAACTCTTTTTGCAGGTGGTGATAATGTTGACTATTCTGCTGGTGTTATTTGCCTTCTGCTGGCTTCCATTACAAGTCGCAATCCTGTACGATGAACATCGACCATACAGAGAGACTAAGGTAGGTTCGAGACGAGGGATGGAATTCACGCACAAATATATGTATTGAATATAAGTTAAAAATAATTCGCTTCACCATGGTTTGTTTTGAAATTTCGACCCAAGTTCAAACTATTTTTCGTGAATACCGCCCCCAAATTTGGAGAAGCTGTTCCTTTACAATTTCATGTTTACGCAAACGATCCTTATTTGTACTTGAGGAACACGTTTTGGAAACAAGGGGTAATATCAAAAAAGGTTTTCGCCATTTCAACAAAAAAATCATATTAGCCAGTCTTAAGCTCAGTTCTAGTCAAAAACATTCTTCTGCAAGTTCAATGTATACGTAAATTTTCTGCGATACAAATAGTGGGCAAGAATTAGAGAGAGAAAGAGAGAGAGAGAGAGAGAGAGAGAGAGAAAAGAGAAGAGAGAGAGAGAGAGAGAGAGAGAGAGACAGAGAGAGAGAGAGAGAGAGAGAGAGAGAGAGAGAGAGAGAGGGTCAAACACATACGTTTACGCAAAAATCAAACTACGATATGGGACTTTTTATACATGTGAATTATCAGCGGCCGAATATGTGAGGGAAGTGCTTCGTGTAGTAAGAGAAACTTTTATCTGAAGATTTTAAATCTGTGAATGCACTTGACTTCAGTTTAGGTTCGTTATAGCAAACGCTTACGTGATTCATGACGTACATGTTTATGCACCTTGAACGCGACTCGTCCATGACCACTAGTATTTGTGATTGGTGCATCCGGTGCATATTAAATCTTCACATTGCTCCCTTAAGTTTTGCTTACATGCAGCTGAGTTTCTGCATCAATTGACAAATACCTGCTGTCTCTGAGGTGCATTTCTCGTTCTTGAATTTACTGTTTTGCAAGGTAGGATCCATTTCAATTCTGTATTGAACATTCGGATTCGAGTCATGAAACGGACAGTGTTTTAAGTCCGGCGTCGCTAAGCCAGGCCATCAAAAGAAAGCCATACATTGCTCCATTAGTTTTTCTCTGACAGTTCTTATGTTAAAAATGAGAGAAAAAACCCAGCAGTTACGATGCAAAAGCCATTAGGCGTTTCATCATTTTGCATTTTATCGATTTCAGCCACAACCTAGGAGAGAATATTTGACATATAGTATTGTAAAAAGCTTTTTTAAACCACTGGCATTTTAGTAGGTACCATAGCGCTCACATCATCACTGACAAATAAAGGCTTTCATAAAATAATTAAAAATACCGGCTTGTTAATTTTAACAACTACTCTCATCTGAAATTAGCCTAGCTACAATACATGATTAAGCATGATTGAATCAGGCCACTTTATTATGAGAGAAAGCCCGGCAGCATAATAAAGAAGCATGTGTTTGTATGCATGTGATGATTGTGGGTGGGTAATAAATCCACGGTTCCCGCCCGCTACTCCTAGATCCAGTGTTCGCTAACAGTCCACTGAAGGGGCATATGTGGCTTGACATCTACGTGGAATCACTTGATCACGTACATGATGTACATACAGTCACTACAGATGTGCAGAGGAGCATTTTAACAGCAATGTCGGATCATTATTAGTCATAATTTAAAAATGAAACAGAAAGTTTTAAAATAAAATTCGTCTTTGACTTTGGCTGAAATGAAACCAGGAACCTGGCAATCTGAATTGGCCTAACTGACCCCGTACCACATTGAAAATGTTGTTTACACTGTGGCGACTAGAAACCGTATTTTCCAGCGAGGGCACCTCACACTATACAAGCTATACCTCATGAGGGAAGTGTGAGACTACATGTAGAAATTCAAATGCAAAAAGTATTTTTATACATATGATATATTGTTCGGTCTTTCCAACTTTTATCAGGGTTTAATCCTCAACACCCACGCACCCTCACCGCCACCAATATATGTACATAAATACACATTTTCACAAATGGAACTTGAATTGTCCAATACTTCAAAGACCCCAGAGTTTCATGCACAAAACCTTACGTTTTGTGCGGAATGTGAATAACTGAGCAAATCACACATCGCCACGCTTGTTCTAAACCCCCAGTTTTGTGAATTAAAGTCTTTACCTCCATCAACCTTGGACATATCTCAGGATGTATGTACAAAACCCTAAGTTGTTTTCAGTTGTGAAATACCTGAGCAGATCCCCGGGTTTTTTAATCTTTCAAAGCACTAGGTATAGTGACATCAAAAAACCTCTGAATTCCTAAGTTTCATTTGGGAACAAAACCCAGGGTTTCGTGAAGACCCAATCAGGATACGCGGTCTTCAGACTGCCAGTTGTATAAAACAACTTCAATTTAAAGGCCAGGATTTGCACAGGGAATGGAGTGTTATGTCTGATTGGTATCTGTATTTATACTAAAAGTGTCAGCAAATGTGCCGTGAAAGTTTAAAAAAAACCCTGATTTTTGTGAGTTATTGAACATTGCAAGCACAAAACTCTAAGATATCACTACAAACTTCTGGGTTCTGTAAAATACTCTGGGGTTTGTTGATAAATAAAATGACAGGACCATGATGAAATTCTGGATAAAATAATTGACAAAACTCTGGGTTCTGTTAAAAACTGAACATTACAAGCGCAAAACAGAATCTTACTTATAAATCCCGGGTTTTGTTACCACTCATATATAAACCCGACGGTACTTTCGGACCTGTATCCGCTATCCGGGCAATCTTCTCCACTAAGCTTCGTCTTTGACGCAGTTGGGTGCTTGGCATTCAGCCTATTGCTGACCATGAATTCACTGCCTCAGGGTGACTTCACTATCTGATACAAAACCCGCATTCTGAAGCCTACAACTGGTAACTGAAAATATGCATTTTGCAAATATTTCAGAGCATCAATAATGATATGATAAATGCTTGGGCTGCAATTCACTTTGGTATTCAAATCAAGTCTATTTTTGAGAGACTGCCCCGCGATCATTGCCTTAATTGCGCAATTTTCAAAATGGCGCTCGCCACCACATGGCGCTGTGTCGCATTTGGATTTGTAACTATCGATTACAACTGCTTCAGACCCAACCGAGCAGGCAGATTAAAGTTAAGATAGTAAGTCATGTTGTAAAAGTACTTTAACGACCGTTTGCCCTGGTAACTCGGAAAACAGACACCTGGAAGCGTGCTGAAAACGCGTAGCCGCGATTCACTGTGATTTTCCTTTCCTACAATGCATTGCACCATGTTTGTAAATAGCGTTCCAGTGTGTGCATGCATGTCATGGTGGTATCCTGTTGCATTTGGATTTAAACCTAACGGATGATAAATGCTTGAGACACAACCGAGCAGGCAGATTAAAGTTAAGATAGTAAGACATCCCATCAGATTTTTGTACAATCTGAGGGAAAATAGCCAAATCAGTACAATAATGACTAAAATGTTGTGATTTCGGCAACCATGCCAAGGCACGATTTTTCACTCGAAACTCCCCAGAATGCACCATTTTGCATGCTCAAATTCGAAATTTTTCGAGGGGGTGAGGGGAATGCCCCGCAGACCCCATAGCATGCCTTCGGGCGCGCTTACTTCGGCCCTTTGGGTCTTACATGGGTCACTGAAAAAAAAATAATGTACTTTTGTACCACTTGGGTCTCTGAGTTTCCAGCACTGGCCTGGGTCGAACGATGTTTATTAGGGAAGGGCGGCTTGAAAGTGCGTGTGCCCTTTTTTCCATTAATTTTAGAGTTTGGCCTTTTTAGTAGGGTCTGTCAGGTAACCGAAACCACACATATATTTCTGTTAGGCCTTCGGTGACTTGGACATTTCTTGAGATAATGTTTAAAATGGATGTTCTATCCCCTTTTACACATTGCCTCTTTCGACGTCAGTTTAACTTGTTACCGGGGCACAGCCGGAGGCACTTGTAAAAATGTTAAATAATAGGGCAAAACTTAGGGCCTTGTGCACAAGACTCGCGGTTTTGCAACGAAACCCAGGGCTTCATGTACAAAACCCAGAGTTTTATATCAAAACCCTGGGTTTTGTCAATTATTGGACAATATAACTTACACACACACACTGACAATCGCACACATACATACATACATACATACATACATACATACATACATACATACATACACTGTACCCAGTATTATAGTCAAATGTACCCTCAATGGATTGGTCATCATAATTCTTCGTCTGCTTGACTGACAAAAAATGATCCAAGAAATGCATTTAGAACGAGTGTGAGTTCAAAGGAACAAATCAAATAGAAATCTAGTTTCTACAAAGTATCAATAAATGTTTTGAACATGCGACAGTTACTAAATGTTTTCTTCTTCTTCTTCTTCTTCTTCTTCTTCTTCTTCTTCTTCTTCTTCTTCTTCTTCTTCTTCTTCTTCTTCTTCTTCTTCTTCTTCTTCTTCTTCTAATCACCAGGAAACCATGGTCTTGGGTGTGCAGCAATTTATCGTGAAAAAACACAATTCATAGTCTGTTTAATAGACTTTCGTGTTAAGTGAACATTTAGCTTATCACATAGTACGTTTATAATGGATGTTAATCGTAATCTCTTGGACACCACTGAGTCTTGAAAGGCTTGAAGGGGCTCTTTCATACACAGGTGTCAGGTCAAGAATATTGACTGATTACAATGTTTTGCCTTGCCTGACTCAATACTCCATAATAAGACACCTGTGTGATTGAGATTTTTCCTTCCAACTATTTAAAAGATCGATATAATTTACACATCAGCCCTTTATTTCACTTTTAAAAGAAAAAATATCTCAGTGCAGATGAGACATACACTGACGATGGTTTGTATATAGATGTCCCAGCCCATGTTGGAATCTACCCGAAGTTGAAATAATCCAACATGGGACGGCCATGTTGGAATAATCCATGCATTATGTCTGATCATACCGTGTATATTTATAAATATTTTTACATGTATGCCTTGTAGTACAATTTTTATAAAACTTTTATGCTTTAAAATATGAAAACTATTTTTAACATGTAAAATTATAGAGCTTTCATTTGAATTAACCTTGTTGTGAAAGAAATAGGCCTTGACTACTTAGAACCTTTTGACAAGTGTATCATCCCCCATGTATTGTTGATCAATCTGTTGGAAGATTAAGCTAGTAATGTGTTCTCTCTCTCTCTCTCTCTCTCTCTCTCTCTCTCTCTCTCTCTCTCTCTCTCTCTCTCTCTCTCTCTCTCTCTCTCTCTCTCTCTCTCTCTCTCCTCTCCCTCTCTCTCTCTCTCTCTCATCATTGACTTATGCTATAGTAACACCAACACACACACACACACACGCACACACACACACACACACACACACACACATACAGAGCATTTGCAGATACATGTGATACTTAATTTCCAAGCATATGACCAGCTCTTGCAGGGAAAGGATCCAGTTGGTTGTCACAAGCATAACAAGGATGCACTGACAATACCTGGGTTGTTTTAGTACAAATAATCAAATGGCGTTCCAACTTTTTTCACGTGGCAGGAACCAACCTATATACAGTCATAAATGCAACAATACCGCACCATGTTGGAATCATAATACGGGCCTGGCCTATGTTGGAACATTCCGGCTTGGGTAAGATTTCAATGCGGTTGCGAACACAGACGCTGCTTATGCCATATTTTCACGTTGAAAGTTGACGTACTTACAAATCCAACTGACCAGTGATTATTTTTCAGCGATAGGGTCATTAAATGAAATCTGTACCCACAACGTAGGCATCCTTATTAGAGTGGTGACATCTCTCTTATCATCAATGTTTATATCTGGATACAAAAGGATTATAACGTCAGTAACAATAAGATTATTGCGAACAATGACTGCTTTTGTCAGATTGCAACAAAGCTCTACTTATTACAGGTGCTTTAGCATGTTTTGGTGTCTTGATTCAATTAAAAGGAGAGTATTCTCGACTGTACGTGTAAGTTTCAGTTTCCAATTGATCGCCCACCAGAGGGCCATTAACGATGTGTATAACGTATGAACAGGGAAGAAATAGTTTGTGCAACAAAACTTTATATTTAGGAAGGGGTTTTTGGAAATATATATATATATATATATATATATATATATATATATATATATATATATATACATACATATATATATATATATATACATATATATATATATACAACTTCACGTAAAAACAAGACTTGATGGTAAAGATCCAATGTCGTGGCGTACATGAACAAACCTATTTTCTTTTTAGTTATGCAGAAGTAGAAATTTCTCCTAAAAATAAAAGAAAAATAAAATAAACGACTGATGATTATTTTACATTGTCGCTGATCTACTGCCTTCAAGAACATAAATTCCAAATTACTGTGTATTCTGATGACCCAAGAATTACAATAGGAAGCAGTTCAAGATAAATAAATAAATGGTTCCCCGGTATCCCTTGTCCATCTCAATTGGGTACACTCAATCAGATAATCTTTTGTTATTCCAGTGACCCGGATTGATATTGTTTCGTCGGCTAAGCCAGGTGGCTTCCTGGCAAGCTTGATCGGGATGTAGCCTCTGCTGATTATTTTATGATGCGAGGCTGCTTTTTCACTGATCGGAATTACCAATGAAAGTTAATGTTAGCATGGCTGAGCTACTTGTATACATGCATGGACATGCGACATTCTTGCAAATCACAGGCCGGATCCTTGTCAAATGTGGGCTGGATGTTCCTTCGGAAGGTCCTTAGCCAGTGTGTTAATTAAATAGTCCCGAATAAGTTTAGATAGTTTAAATTCTTTCATATTGGGGAGATTTTTGAAAGATATTCCTCCCCGACCCTACTCCTTCGATTGTACTGAAACTGCAAGGAATACATTCACAGATCCCAGGCCTTCCCCTGTGTGTCTAGAAGACATTAGCATAATAACCAAGGTCATAGTGCAACTTAAGTGAATTTGGTTTAGAGCTTGTAACTCCAGAAATATTTATCTAGGACTAAATGACAGTCCTTTCTGAGAGGCAGGTTGCAATTTCACATACATGGGTGGGCCTGACCTAATTGCCAAAGTTACAGTGCAACTTTGACAAATTTGCCTTCGGGTGATTACTAGAAAATTGTTTGGGTTAGGAACTTTGATATTGCACGTGATGGACGTACATTCACGAGTGTAGATTGAAATTGTCTATGGGTGACGTTGACTTATTCAGGTAATTTTCAAAGAATGTCGTGTAGTTTGTTTTTTTTTTTCTAAATAAGGAATCTAGTTTTTGACTCGAAAACGTTTATGGCAAATCATTAAGGTTAACAATAAGGCTAAGAAGAGACCGCACGTGAGGGACATTGAACTTATGACCAAGGTCGCAAGAAAACTTTGGGTCACTTATTTTCGGGACTTTAGAACATTTCAATTAGCACTTTTATATTGTACTTGGCAGTGAACTAAGGGCAAACGTATCATTGATTGTAGTAACGTTTGAATGACATTGACCTTATCACAGCCATTGTGCAATATCACAACCTGTCTTTCTTCACATCAGGTAAATAACAAAATGTGTACCATAAACATGAATATGAAATAAAATGTATAGATGAACTGACAAGGTATTTTTATTTATATATTTATTTGTCTATGTTTCATTGTCAGCTATTTCATTTTGTGCAATATTTTTTAAATCTTTCATTATCATTATTATTATTACTATCATTTTTATTATTATTATTATTATTATTATTATTATTATTGTTGTTGTTGTTGTTGTTGTTGTTGTTGTTGTTATTTCATTTATTTAATAATTTATCTATCTGTCTGTCTATCATCTATCTATCTATCTATCTATCCATTAATTTATTTATTTATCTATTTATTTATTTATTTATTTATTTATTTATTTATTTATTCATTCATTCATTCATTCATTCATTTATTTATTTATTTATTTATTTATTTATTTATTTATTTATTTATTTATTTATTGCAGAATGAATTCTGAGAAATGAATCTGCTCACCTTGGTAACTATGATTGAGGAGGAACAGTGGCCTGTTTCAATGTCACAGATTGTAAAAAAAAAATTCACATTTAGTACAGGAATTCCTGACGATATATGCGAGATATATTCAAAATTATTATCCGCCAATATCCTGCGTCTTTGATTGACATTTTAATGTGTAAAATTTGGGTTCGAGGTTTTTTATGGAAAATATAAAGGAACCTCGGTACCCTACTTATTTAAGCCAGTTTCCCTGTGGGAAACTGACTTAACCATCTAGGACAGAGTCCCCAGCTTCCTCCGGCGCAAAATGCTCAGAATGTACCAATGAAAGCTGTTGACTAATGTTGTATGGTTGTTATAAGATAAAACTCGTCTGCTCCCTTTTTCCTACGAAAATAGACAGCAGATGACGTTCACGAGAACAGATCTTTTCTAAAATTTTAATGGGAAAATTGCATGTGGATGCATCAAAGTTGGGTTTCTAAAGGTTTAACGGTTTGTGATGGTAGGCACAGAAGTAGAAGAACACCGTCTCTTCTTATTTGCGTCATAAGTAAACCATTGACGTCGACGTTAGAAATTGCAGGGAAAAATGCTATCTTGCCAGCTGATCCATATTGCTGATTTAATCACTGGAATGTATTGCCTTTGTTAAAGACTTAAAAAAAAACACTTTTAAAGTGAACAATAGCTCTGCTGTAATGATGGTTTGGACTAAATGGGTGACGAGGATAATCTGTCATCTCAAATGACGAAAGAGACATTGTCTTCTGAAAGACAGCTTTATAACAAAAGCTTAAAACCGTAAACCATGTATGTAAATACAGCACGATCCTGTGCGCTAATGCTGAGCATATTTTATTTCGTATGGAACAGCAAGGTCATATATAGAGTCCACACATACCTTCAAACGCCAGTCAAGCAAGAACAAAAATGATTACCTGTCAGGAATGAAGCAATTTTATTCCCCTTTACGAAGTATGTGATTAAAATGTTTACCACACCTGATGCAACAGTTCGGGCCCAACTACAAAATCCAATTACACGTTTTTCTTTCCAGGGTATCTGGTAATCACGAACCTTGATTTAAAACCACTATCCTTGAAGATGGGACTAATATTTTTCTCAACAAGACCTGTAAGATATCAAAAGTAAATGTGACATCAATCTTAGAAAGAGGCTGATCCGTTCTAAGGTTGATGAATCTTGTAACCCGATGAACTGGAGAATGGCCATTTATTGCACCAAAAGCAGTTGGTTTGCGGCTATAATTATATTTTGTGGTAAATGATTACTCTGTCTAAACATGTGGTATTAGTAAGGTGCTCCGATATATCTTTAGTGCCTAGAGTAAAGGTGAACTCAATTATGACAGTGACCCAATAACTGATAAAATTTAGCTTTCTTCAAATTGGGCTGGGTACCTTATAACCTTTGGTAACCGACTGAATTATCAGTCAGTGGCAGTTATTCCTTTTTCAGTGGAACTAGACATGCTGATACCTGAAGTAAAGATTTCTGTACGCAGAAAAATGGAATCATTGTAATAATTCATACGCATAGAACTGTCCCTTGTGATCAGCAGAAATGTCCTTTGTTATGGAGCGTTCATCAAATATTATGATACACAAATAACATAACAGCAGACGTGCCATCATGCTTCTAGCATAAGACTGCCGTGGCTGGGCTTCGTTAAGCTGCTCACTCAGTTTTCAAATATGATTGGTAATCAATCCGTTTGGTGTCAATAATTATGTTTATGCATAACCTTTCACCAGACTCTAATAAATATGGCATGAATTACAAATCGTACATATGCTTTCAAGACCATGTGCCATATGTGAGCATTGACCATACTGAAACGGGAATTTTAAACCTTTTTCTGCCGAATGTGTTTTGTTTGTCATTTCTATTTAAAATCACAAAGAACCTATGGTAACAAAATTTGTTTGAGCTTGTAGGCACACCCCAAATGTAACCTGGACTGGGACCAACTACATGGGGAAGTGTTAACGTGGGCGTTTGAAAGAGTTAGGGGTTAAGTATTAAACAGCTTATAAGTCTCCCTATCTTCTGTGTTGTGCATGATCGGTCATTTCTCATATCCTCTCCGTAATTGCTACACCTACAGAGATTTTCAAGCTTTAGAAACTTTTAATTTGTCAACTGAAGTGTGTGTTCAGGAAAAATCACATTGTAGAGGCTTGATTGAGAATGGAAGTGATAATTATCGGTATCATTCACAATGTAATTGAATAATATAGGGTTATGTGACGGTCTTTACATTGTGGTAATCAATTCGTTTTATTGAACCGTCCATTAGTCGCTGTTAAATTCAGTGCAGATGATCAATCTTGCATGTGCTGCGAGCCGTTTTGTAATTCCCTCTCGCCAGTTCAAATATCTGTATACGACCTCAATGGAACTGGAGCTCTATATAATTGAACTATACATGCATGACATCGAAAGGTTTCTATGTTCGGGTTCAGCAATCACTGAAGGAAATTGGTACTGTGAGGTTTGAAAACGTTATGTGCACAGAAAACAGTATATATCATTTGGTCCTGCAGGCCATAAGAAGCAAGAGAATATGACTGTTGATTTATCTTATCATCACAGATAACAAATTCTGGTTTTCTGCCTTGTATACCATTTTGCAAATCATCACCTGAATACCTAATGTTTATCTACAATTTGCTTCAAATCTGTGATACTAACCTTTGGCTCCGCTGGCTCCTAGAAGAGTTACTCTTATCTATTCATGCAGTAAAACTGTTGCTGTAATTTGTATGTGATAGTTGTCATTTCTGACCCGTACATTTTGTTTTAGTTCTACATGAAAAATGACTGAAAACAACCGAGACCAATTTTTAATAATTCTAAGATCGTCGTTTAATGTGGAGGAGAGTCGGTGGCATCATGAGGTTGTGTATGCTTATGTGCAATGTTACATTGTCGGCACAGAACCTTATATCAGAATTTGCGATGTCAACTATATCCGTGCCAAATATGAGAAACAGTAACGAACCGAGCACGGAAGCTTCGAGAACCCCGGCCTTGATACTACTCCAGCCAGAAAAACGTCAATGCGGTAATGTAGATCATTTCTGAACAAACCTAACAGAGACCTAGAAATGCCTTGCAAGTTTGTACAGAAAAGGAAAAAAAGCGTTCTGCATCCAATCCCACGTTAATAGCGCAGTGTGGCAAATACTATTGATTTGTGACCAGAATTGAAAGCTTTCTACTTTCAATGATTCATAGGCATTGCTACTGTCTTTGGCTAATTTGACCAAAATTGTGATATCCTGAAAGGTTTAAGGGTATGAGTTTTAACATAATAAGGAGCCTTGCATACAAGTTGATTACGCACTTGTATATATCACAGCAACCATACACAAAAAATCGCAGTAATTTATTTGCAGTTGGTACTATTAAGAGTATGTAAATATAACTGGGCATGAATTACAGGACGACAGCTTGCCGACAAATTTCAAAGTCCCATCCAACCAGCACGTTTTCCAGTAATTAGCTGTAAATTGTACATTTTTGCAATGTTTCCTCTTTTTTTTATTGAAATCACGTAATTTGCAATAATTATTTTATTTAGCGTCATAAGAATTTGTGTAGGCAGCACAAGTCTGTTGTTGATACTGCAGCGTAAATAGTTTAATTGAAATGGAGATGACGCATGTAGGATCTTACGAAGTATAAATGGTGCAAGTTTGCGAAATTAGAATAAAGTAACTTTCTTTTTGTTCAAATACATTTATATGCAACACAAACTTCCACTACCATGTGAAAAGTGTTGATGGGGCTAAATCAGGCACTACATTTCAGTAGCCATCCTTAGGTAGCCAATAACGTGGTCCTGAGAGTGGCTTTGTGGTGGTTTTAAAATGTTTGGTTTTGTTGTACACACTTCTACTGATATGAAATAAAGGGCACTTTCCAACAAAATATACTTCAGGAAATTTGATTAAAAATCCAAATCCATACATAGTGATTCCACTGAAATAATATTACTTTCTGTGTGCAATTTATTGGTAGCAAGTTTAATACATTTATGCTGCCACATCTTGCATAATATGGATTTATCCTCAAAGGATTCATATCGACAAACCACAATTTTTGGCCGACACAGAAACCATTATATACGATTACAATAAGCGCCAGACCTCTGTCCGGGCTTCAATAACGTAAGTGTAGTGATATTTGTGTTCAGATTTAATCAATGGAGAAAAAATTTCAAAACCAATCATAAAAGTTCACACATAGGAAAAGTCGTGTTCTTTCTTTATTCGATTTCCTTCACTTTCAAAGCAAGACAGGCGAACAACTAACCCATCTTGACCGTGATTGTAATTCGAGACAGATTCTTTACATGAGTAACATGAGAAAGCCGTGCACGAAACGCCCCAACAAAATATGCCTGTAAAGTAATAAACAATTGTATCACCGTAACAGCACGGGATTAGACCTCGCAAAAGGGTGTCCAACACACAAGTCCAACAAGACCCATGTGTTGTCACATAATTGTATATAAAAAAAAGGAAAGTGAATTATGCTACTTACCAAAGCAGTTATATGTGTAAGGCAGTTGTAGTGAATATTTGACATGTCGTATTTGGGAGTATAAAACTACGGGAGTGCATAAAACAAATCTGAATTATGTTACTTACAAAGATAAACATCATTATGGCATTTGTGGTGAATTTGACATGTAGTATTTTGGAATATCAACCACAGGTAATTACACAGTATCATTTATCTCAAAAGGCAAATATCCTGCAACATCTCCATTAAAAAACAGCCATGGCAACCTCAATGATAATAACAGGTCTTCAGCTGATAACTACCGGAACAAATTTGGGAGCCAGCAATACTCAGAGGGCTATCTTTGATAGTAGTTCCCTGTTTTAGCTTAACATTTAATTAATACCCACCACATGAAAGATTAAAGGATATACATAATAACAACAGCCCTTGGCAGACCGTGTATGCACAGTCTGATAATCGCTAAAATAGACAATATTCTCTGCGCGCGCGCGTGTGTGTGTAGTTGTAGGTGTAGGTGTTTAGTTTAAGATACTTTATTTCACCAAATGAAAAAGGATTGGAGAAAAAGTGCAGAGCATTTATATGAACTCCTCTCCGTGTACATCAAATGAATTTTAAAATTTATCAACAAGATGGTGGATAATATATACACTATATACGTTGTCATATACAATAATGCTAACTTATGGTATTAATGCAATGGTTTCACAGAAGAATACGTTTATGCAACCAGTGAGATGAAACTTTTCACAAACACACTGACAAGTTAGAAACGCTTAGTCTAAATAAGGAAATCATGGATTGTTCTAAATAAGTGAATGTTTACACTCTCTGGTTGGCTGGGGTCGCCGTATAGTAGATTGTTGATGTTTAGGTTGATGTGGTTAGGAAACTGACCTACTAGTGTTGCTCGAACACGAGAATAACGGTTGCATTCAAGAAGATAATGGCTTATGGTTTCTCTGGCGTAACCACAGGAACAACGGGGAGAGTGTATTAAATTGTGTCTGAAGAGGTGGTCGTTCAATGAACTAGAGGACGTGCGGAGTCGAGCGTGCAGTACCTGACCTCTTCGAGAGCCGCAGTAGAAGTGACTTGAAACCTTTGAGGTGGAATTGTTCAGCTTAGTCTTAAATTTGGAGATGCTGCTTGCGTTCCTTGCTTGTGCTAATATCCAGAGAATTCCATAATGCTATTGTGGCCGGAGACAATTTTTTCGTCTCGTCATAGTTCTACACAGAGGTACCAGAATATCGTTTTCGTTTCTCAAATTGTAGGCCGTTGGAGTGTTCGTGGGGAGGCGATCGCTTATAATGGAGATAAACCGTTAACAATTTTGTACATGAATGTCAACTTGTGATTTTGCCTTCGTTGCGCTAAGCTCTCTTATTTAGTCTCTTCATATAAAAGTCTGTCTGAAGCGTGACGCGTTGCGCCAGTCACTGCCCTTGCCGCCAGGTTTACACGCTCTAATATCGAACTTAGCTGGTCAGTGCAACCATGCCAGAGGACGTCAGCATATTCCATAACAGGTCATATGTAAGTAAAATACAATTTTTCAAGTGTTTTCCTGTTTAAAAAATAAATACGTTTACGCAGACAATCTGCTCTTTTCATCGCCGAAACATAAATCGAAATTATACGATTTTCCTAAGTTCCTTTTTTTGTTAAAAATTACACCTAAATGCCTGTGATGCTCAAGTTCCTCAATTTTGTGGTCGTTTAAATACACAGGTAAATAATTTGGTTTAAATTTACTGATCGTCAGCTGTCCAGTTTTACTTTCATTCATTTTTATGAACCCCTGATTGGCCAATGTGGCGATTGCTCCGAGATCACCATTCAGGGTCGTTGTGGCTATGTTTTCATACCCATGATCAACAGCTAGGAACAATGATGTGTCGTCTGCGAACATGTAAATATTAGATTCATCTATAGATGCCAAATCATTTATGTAAATTAAAAACAACAAGGAACCAAGGATGGATCCCTGGGGCACGCCTGCACTAATATTTGTCCATGTGGAAGACTGGCCATTAACAACTACTCTTTGTTTACGATTTCTTTCCCTCATCAGGTAGCGTCATCATCTTCCACTGAACAAAGACCGCTGAAATATTTGTTAAACAGTTCAGCTTTCTCCACACTGGCTGATACAACAGCATTACCTTCTATAAGAGGCGGATAGCTGGACGATTTACTGCCCTTGTCACACATGAGTTGCTTTACCAGTTTCAACCACAGTTTTGGATTACACTGACCATCATTTTCTATTTTGTTGACAAGACTGTCACTGTGCTGTTGTTTCGCTTTCCTCAAGTCATTAGTGACCTGGTTCCTGGCCTTGTTATATCGTGACCACAGTTTAGGGGCTCGGGGTGTTTTTTAGTTTTGCTTTTCGGAAGATACGATTACGTTTTGTCGTTGCCTTCTTAAATCGTTTGATAACCAGGGAGGATCACTCGGTCTGTTTGGTAGGTATATAGTTTTCCGCCACAGTAATGAAAAAAAAAAGTCACTCCATTTGTGAACCATTTCATTGACACTACTGTACTGTTGGAAATACGTATTCCAATCAGTCGATTCCAGCTCTTCTTTAAGGCCATCATAATCTCCCTGGTCATAAATCCAAATTTTCCTTTTAAAGACTTAATCAGTACTAACTTTAAAATTTACCGAGCAAAATACAATACACTATTATGGTCACTCAAATCGGCAGTTGTTGTACCAGCAGAAGAGATGAAGTCCGGAAAGTCGGTGGCAATGATATCGAGACAAGTAGAGGAGGCAGCAGTAATATGTGTGGGAGCAGTGATGAATTGTGTCAGGTTGAGGGCATCTAGTTTAATCTGGAGTTTGTTGTTGGGCTTTAATTGGTTTTCACTGAATTCACCAGATATCAAAATATTATTAATATTTGTATCTTTTGCAAGTTCAATAGAATATTCAATATTTTCCCAAAAAGAAGTTGTTTCAGAGGATGACCTGTAAAACGTTCCAATAAGACACTTTCTGTTATCACACCTTACTTCCAACCAAACACATTCTATACCGGAAAGTTCTAAATCGTTCCTTCGTGTCGCACACAGTGCTTGAGATACATATACGCACACGCCCCCTCCGCCTCTACTGGGGCGATCACGCCTGAATGGATCCTGGAAACCGTGCATATGTATATCATCTTATGTAATTTGATCACTGAGCCACGATTCAGTAACAGCTATTATGGAATGGTCGAGTGCTTCAATCTCTAACACATCGATTTTATTTCGAAGACTTTGTATGTTTATATGCATCAGAGAAAAAATCTTTTCATTGGGTTGGTTTGAACTCCAAGTGAGATTCAAGGAATTATTGAAACCAGTTGAGTTGAAATCACAAAACAGGGAGCTTGTCTCAGAAGAGGGCCCTGGATTTTTTCCACGTCTCCACAGTGATACAACAGTATTGAGTAGCAATATAATATATATAAACCGAATCACCCCCAATAAATAGTCGGGAAACCACCATACGTTTGTACTTAAACGACATACTATATAAAGTATTGGCAATATTGAGAGCGCCCGTGGTTTTAGAACGAGGCGAGCTAGTCAGAATAAAAAGCATGTACTCAGGTAACACCCACGAAGATGTCATGAAGGTGGATTAGAAAAGGAAGGTTGATTAGCTCGGTCCGTTCACAAGAAACCAAGTTTGTAAACTGTGTTAATACGTTTAATGCCTCGTAGGTCCATAAGCTGTAGACATGTTCAGCACATAGCATGAAAACCATGACTCTCCGATGGAGAACAACAGTGAATATAACAGTAAACCAAGCCTTGAAGGCAAAAATATACAAAAAATACGTGTGAAAGAAGTTGTAAGGGTAAATAAAGCTGTGAAGGTAACAATAAATAGAAAATACATGTGGGGACTTTGTCGTAGGTGTGTAGGTGTGTTCTAAGATAGTGTTGATATTAGCCATTTTGGGCTTTAATATAATTGTAATTAAGGCAATATGAGATGTATGTCTGTCTCTTTGCGGGGTTCGCAGCAACGAGGAACACAGTTAATTTGAATCAACCAACGTCGCCCAGAGATTTGGGAATAAGGTCAGCGTCATTTCTAAATTGTAATGCCCCCTTTACAGAGGCCCGTCATCAAGTAAAATAGCCATGTCCTTGCTCAAACAGTCCTCCAAATGACTTGAAAACGAAAGTCAAAACAATATCCCATTGACCTTACAAATACGGTCAAGGTCACCCAACTGTTAATCCAAATCTATCCAGCATCTAAGCCACCATCAAGTGCAATACCAAACCCTGGCCCAGTAAGTACTGCAGTTATTAAGTGACAAGTAAGCTCCACCTAAGCAGCCCTGTGCCCTAAGGAGTCAGTTAACGTCACGCATGTGCAGTATTAACTGGGACTTGCACAGTATCGTTGCCTTGTGAAAAAATTGTTATTGCTCATATATCACTAAGGCCCTGAAATTAATATTAAAGTCATGAAAATAACCCAATGGCCATGACCTTGAAAATCAAGTCATGATCAGCCAAATATAATTTCAACCTGGTCTTCATAGAAGGCAACAACATAGAAACTAAGAATCAAAAGCGGTAAAAAAAACTTGGCCTCGTTAGCCAGACCCAAGCCATTAGAGGTATGGTTTCACAAATATTACTTCTTTTTTGCCTAACTGTACTTAAAATCCTGTTAAGAAAAAAATGTTTTGATACATGTTTTTGGCATAAATGCTAATGATTTTCATTCTTTTCTGACATGCCTCAAGGCACATTTACTCCATATTAAAACATTACCCAAAATTGACAGTATTTTCTCAAATGTCACAAACCTGATACATTACATTAATACATTGACTCAGGGTTGGCAGTGAAATAGAGCTTAATTGTTTGAGGAGTATGTGTCATCATGGAGTATTTCTGGTGCAGGATGTACATTGTTGCAGTCCTTTCTAGGATTTCCCTTGGTTTGTACAGGTGGTCTAGCAGCAACTGTTTATTTTACAATCACTGGGACTGAATATAATGCCCCCAGCTTGTTTCCACTTCAATTAAACACTGGCGGGCGGTTTAACTAGGATAAGCTGTCCAGCTAGAAAGGGTACATATTGGTTCAGGGGTAAGTCAAATTGTTCTTATCTGAAACGGTACTATACAAATTTAGTAATTAGGGTTTCTTTGACAGGTATTCTTCTTTCATAATGAAGCTCTGCATTTATAAGCATTTAGCTAATTCATCATTTGCCACGTTCATATTTATTCATTATCATGTGGGTTGTCTTTGCTGAATATTTAGCTTAGACAAGGAGCCGCTGCTCAGAGAGACATGTACGGATAAAAGGCTCCGAAACATGTTGAGTAGTTACCCGCTGAAGACCCTTTAACTTATTTGGGATAATACAGCATATGTCAAAATTTTGGATAGGAATGTGTGCAATATGGACAATAGTATTTCCATATGTTTATAGGTTAGATAGGGGCAGGTTAGCTTATGGAGAGTAAAGAGTTCGGACTGCGGAATAGGGTAGTGCCAACTAGGAAGTGGTTCTGGGCAAAAAGACACAAAATACAATTCTAAAGATATATCAAATTATGATTATATCACATGTAACTAATTATTATGGTTGCATAAGGTCACATTCCACAGAGGAATTAAAGGATAGCCCCACATTCCACAGGGGGGCGGGGGTCAAAAATTATGAAGCCACATTCCACAGAGGATTATAGCTGCACATTCCACAGAGGATTAAAAAAATTAAGCTTCACCTGGGTCTGAAAATAGATACTGATGAGAGTTGGGTTAACAGAGTGGGACAGCGATGCACAGGTTAATCTGGCCACGTGGGTATGTTAAAAAATAAGCTGTTATCTTGGACTACAGGGTCAGTGCACTTTGACCTCGGGAGCGAATGTGTGCACTTGTTGTGGCGTGATATATTGACAGAAGGGATCACGATACGTGTTTCATTATCATTAGGAATATTCGAGGAAAAAAATACCTGTTTTATATGGTTTTCATTAAGAAAGTTCTAGAAAGAAATCAACTTGAAACTGGTCAATTTAAAAAAGTTACGTGTGCAAAAGTTGGGCCCTTAAAGCCTATAAATCTTTCGTTTCTGCACGTTTTTTTTTTCACCATTCGCCAAGACTGTAAATGGACACATGACACTTGGTACACTACAGATGAACACAAGATGGATTGCCCAGACTGCAAGGGACATCGACCCTGTCACTGCATGGCTGAGTTTACAAAGCTTTACTTCATCTGTATTTGGTGTGAAACCATAGTGAATAACATACTGCAAGCCCCAAATCGTCTTTTTATTTTGTTTATACAGGTGTACGTTTTTAGAATGCCATCATATATTGATCAAAAGATAATTGATAAATGGGATTAAACAAATGTGTCTCATCGACGGGCGGTACATTCAGCAAAGTGTCGTAAAAGAACTGGCCCTCCCACCTTGTATTTGCTTTGACAATTGTCATCACTGGTTTCAGAAGCCTGGCGTCGACAGAAAAATATATGTTCATTGCCGTCACTTGTTCTGCAGGCGTTGTGACCACGGCAAAGGAGCACCCGGCCGATACCTGCCTATGCTGTACCGAACAACTGTGGGTCCATAGTCAGAGCTGAATCCACAAAATATATGACCCCCACCCCCACCCCCACAACCCTCAAATTCTTTTCAGGACTACCCAAATCCTCCCGAAAGAGTGTGGTTAAATTCTGGATATGTATACAGTGGTACCTGCTGTATGCAGCCACCCCTGGCTTCTGCCAAGAAAAAGTGGCCACATACAGCTGATGACCTGTCACCACAGGTAAATTTGACAGTTGTCTTGGTCTCAGCTCCTATGTCTGAGCCTGGTGACCACAAAAAGCAATGCGGCTGCCCACGGCAGTGGTTGCATACAGCAGGTACCACTGTACATATAACGGCTTGATTGCCGACAGTTCAAAGATCATACAAAAAACGTGTCCATATACAATAATATCCAGGTCACACAAAATTTACATTATGCAACAGTTACGACAAAAGCGTATGGCACTATTGTTGAGAAAATCACGTCTAACGTTTAAAATACGGCACCACATGTAACAAAACTTGTACGTGTGTTACTTCAAAAGAGTTAAGGCTAACTTTCAGGTTGTCTGTGTAATAAGTACTTGAATAACTTATATTTATTTTAATCACCGACACTTCAAAATTCAACGATTCAATTTCACGTCAATCACGATCGTGATTCGTCGCTTGCAACATGTAAACAACTGAAAAATCCGAATGTTTTCGACCAGCATTTAATTTAGCCAAATGTGCACGTATTGACTTCATTGTTTCAGCGAAGACTGTGCATCATTGTCGCTACTCAATGGTCAAACTCTGTTACAATCGGTAAATTCAAAATAGCAATACAGCCTCGTCAAATCTTTGTTTACCACTGAGTTGGCGATAATGGACAGTATACATCCAGGTATTAATGCAGGGGCCGTCTCAAAATCTCAATAATCAAAGTACACAAGTGGGGGCATTTCAGAAATCAGAAACATGCCGATAAAAATCATAGTGAATTTATTATTCATTATTAGAAGTCAATTTACATTACAGATACAAGAGTAATATTCTTATCAATTAATTGCTTAATTTTAGAAATTTGAGTTACAGTATATATAGTGTTCTACACTTTTAAAGATTACATCTTCACATTGTGTTAAAATATTTTCTTACGAAACAAAATAAATAAATTAGATTAAATTAAACAAGCCCAACTGAAATGAAAACAAAACAAAACAAAATAAATTAAACAAACCTAACTAAACTAAAATACACAAACACCATTTCAAATAAAAACAAAACACCAATTCAAAACTAAAGTAAGAAATTAAATGCAACAAACTGGAAAAATCTTTGTAGCTTTTATGAGATGGATGGATAGAGGAGTCAAGTCTGACAATAAGATACTGCAAGCCCAACATAGTCTTATATTTTGTTGATACAGGTGTATGTTTTTAGAATGCCATTATATTGTTCAAAAGATAATTGATAAATGGGATGAAACAAATGTGTCTCTGGAATGTTCATTAATGAGTGGAGATTAAAAATTTAAGTCAGCACAGGTGCACATTTTCCTTTTAGAATTACATAACTCATATTGTGGGAATAATCTTTATCTCCTTCTGCATAATAAGAGTGGCACCATTTTCACTTTAGAATATCAACAAAAGAGTCATGTTTGTTCTTAGCAAAGAATATTACTCTTCTATCTGTAATCATTATGTAAACTGGCTTCTAAAAATGGATAATAATTCATTATGATTATTTTACCGGCATGTTTCTGATTTCTGAAATGCCCCCACTTGTGTACTTTGATTATTGAGATTTTGAGACGGCCCCTGCATTAATACCTGGATGCATACTGTCCATTATCGCCAACTCAGTGGTAAACAAAGATTTGACGAGGCTGCGTTTCTGTTTTGAATTTACCGATTGTAACAGAGTTTGACCATTGAGTAGCAACAATGATGGACAGTATTCGCTAAAAACAATGAAGTCAATACGTGCACATTTGGCTAAATTGTGGGTATATCAGTTGTTCACATGTTGCAAGCTACGAATCACGATCGTGATTGACGTGAATCGTTGTACTTGTACGGTGATTAAAAAAATATGAGGTACTTTAGTACTGATTACACAGACAACCTGAAAGTTAGCCTTGTTTTGAAGTAACACACTTACAAGTTTTGTAACATGTAGTGCCGTATTTTAAACGTTAGACGTGATTCCCTCCACAATAGTGCCATACGCTTGTGTAACTGTTGCATAATGTAAATTTTGTGTAGCCTGGATATTATTGTGTGTGGACACGTTTTTGTATGATCTTTGAACTGTCGGCAATCAAGGACCTACTATCAGATAGTAGGTCCATGCGGCAATCAAGCCATTACATGTGTACATATCCAGAATTTAACCACATTCTTTCGGGAGGATTTGGGTAGTCCTGAAAAGACCTGGGCCAGGAGAGGGAGGGGGGCATATATTTTGTGGATTCAGCTCTGAATCAGGCCCACAGTGGTTCACTGCAGCATAGGCAGGTATCGGTTGCTCCTTCGCCGTGGTCACACCGCCTGCAGAACAAGTGACGGCAATGAACATATATTTTTCTGTCGACGCCAGGCTTCTGGAAGCAGTGGTGACAATTGTCAAAGCAAATACAAGTGGAAGGGTCGGTTTTTAAGGACACTTTGGTGATTGTTCCGCCCATCAATGACATGAATTTTTCAGTAAGGCTTCACTCCAAATACAGATGAAGCATGGCTTTGTATACTCAGCCATGTGGTGACAGGGTCGACGTCCCTTGCAGTGTGAGCAATCCATCGTGTGTTCACCTGCAGTGTACCAAGTATCATTACTCATGTCTCCCTTTACAGTCTTGGCGAATGATGAAAAAAGACGTGCAGAAACAAAACTTATGGGCTTTTAAGGCCCAACTTTTGCACACGTAACTTTTTTTACATTGAGCAGTTTCAACTTAAATTCCTAATCATAAAGAAACACTTATCGTGATCCCTTCTGTCAATATATCACGCCACAACAAGTGGACACATTCGCTTCCGAGGTCAAGGTGCACTGACCCTGTAAGTCCAAGATAACAGCTTATTTATCAACAAACCCACGTGGCCAGGTTAACCTGTGCATCGCTGTCCAACTCTGTTAACCAGCTCTCATCAGTATCTATTTTTAAACCCAGGTGAGGCTATAATTTTTTAATCCATTGTAGAATGTGCCCTTATTATTTTCAATCCCCCTGTGGAATGTGGGGATATCTTTCTTTTTTAATCCTCTCTGGAATGTGACCTTATACAACCATAATATGTAGTCATGTATTATAGTCTACAATTGAGCTTATTGCAACTGTATTGCGTCTACGTCAAGTACGAAACCTGTACTTTATTTGTAAGATTCAAATTTAATTTTCAAAAAAACGAACGTAAGTGACGAATTTTGGCGACGTTTTCAGCCTCAGCCTGTATTGTTTGTGTAGTTTAATAACTTAAAGGCAGTGACAAAATTTACTAATCTCCGGGTAATACATGGATAATAAGACTGGAATGCAAATCCAGGCTGAAAATCGATAAGCTGGCGTGGGAAAGGCACCGCTTATCAACTTAAACTGGTCGAGAATATTATTCATCTTTAACGAAAAATAGCAGAGATATTGTTTATGTACATATTTTCCACGTATTCCATCACACATGCTCATTCAACAATCGTATCTCCACACAGATATAGGGTACGTTGCATTTTTGTCCATCACTAGATCTATTATGAAATGTGACTTCCGATGACAGAAATTCGCACCATGAGGGAGCTACTTTATCATACCATAACCTCGAATCCAAAATATAATTAAGTGGAATTATGTTGTCTTAGCATGGAGGGATTATAAATATCATAAATATACCCTACTTACAGACATTATGTACTAATAAAGCGACAGGTCCGAATATTCAAACATGCTTTATATTTTTATAGTTGGGCTTTAATGCTACAAAAAGATATTCGTACCACTAGATTTAGAGATTTCCATTTCAAAATTTTATTTTCATATTATATTGTGACAAAGAATGAAGGCACATGACACAGTTCCATAGGTACCAAAGTAATTTGAAAAAAGTAAAGTCATTATTACTATTTGCAAGCTTTCATCGCACCGGCTTGTTTTACGGGAACATGTTTACTTTTGTGAGGAAACTGGAGTTTACAAGTGCTTTCCCCTGGCCGTAAGTTTGACGGACCTAACCCGTCTCAGTCATTCAAAGTAATGCCTGTTCACCTCTGTTTCGGTTGTTATCCATTGTTTTGGTTACAGTTGTGCCTAACATTTACAGCTTACTTCCAGTAGGTAGTTCGCGACAGCCACTCTGAACCATGCAGTGTGTGCAGGTCCACACAGGACACATCCGATTGTATCTTTCCCAGATATTAGTCACACTGTTTAGGCCTATCATATTTTCCTCTTAAAGCCAAAGGAAAATGCTTATCTTCTGATGACAGTTTCACGAACGGGACGCTTTAAATTGCAAAAGAGATAATATGTTGGGAGAGATATATATTATATACAAACTATAAACGCCCTACTTTGACACATTTTACATGTTGACAAAATGGGAAATCTAAAAATAGATGGGTTTAATTGGGTATTTGATAAAAACAATAAAGATTAATGACTGGTACAACTGAGTATACTAGGTTTCTCCGTTGATGACAGGATCAATCCCTCCCGCCATCTATTGTTCGAAAAATATACCAACCAGCAAGTAGCACATTATAGTGTTAAAAAATAGGTTTTCGTGATGTATCATATTTGTTTTTTACAGCTACCTGATTGGTACGGAAAATTCCAGTACTTTGCGACGTTTGTGGCCCATTCCAACAGCGCACTCAACCCCATTGTATATGCAGGATTCAACGAAAATTTCAGGCGAGGTAAGATTTTCTATATGTAGCTCTGATCACTGCGGAACTGCAGGGGCAAAGTTTCCCCATTCTGATTCAAAGGCATTTTGTGAATGCATGTGCTTAATTTTGTGACACAAAGGAAAGCAGTAGTTTTAAACAATTTAATTTAACAGGAAACCGCTACAAGAGTCTTCTTTTGTGTAGTGATGTCACATTTAATGAAAGGGACATCCCTATTACTTTGATAGATATTCAGATGTGCAGTGGGATTTTCAGAGCGGAAACTTATCCAAACAAAAATCTAAAAACCCGAATTCGTGCAGCAAAGAAAACTGTCTATGAGTATATTTTTTCTTTGAATTAAATTATGTTTGGTAAAAATATTCTTTCAGGATAGCCAAAAAGGCATACATGTTTAATTTAATCTCAACGACCCCAATTTATCTGTAAAAAATCAAAAGTTTTCATCCCTCTGCAAGGTTTGCTCAATAAAACATCATAAAACAGAAATCATGACTCACGAAAAACTATGGCTTGGCCCATATCAAAAGAAATACTAGCAGTCACCAATATTCTGTATAGTATGGGCTTTACGATCCTGCCGTGGAATTACTCAAAGCACGTTTTAACTTTTTCAGCGCTAGGTTATAGGTAAAGTCAACGTCTTTACGCTATGCACTCTGGTGCAATTGTCGCGAAAAGCCGTTCACGAAGAATAAAATCTGCAAACACAGATTCAAGACTAAGTTTGCTGGCAGTTGAATCAGTGGTCCATTTGTGAGGAATGAGACTCTGAAATCGTACTGATAATTCACGTGTAGTGGACATTTTTTATCATAAGGGTAAAGGGTAAAATTATCGGGTTTTCGGACTTTGTTCTAGAGGATCATGTCGTGACTTAAGGTTCAGATTTTAAAAACTTTTTCAGTAACTTTTATATGAACAAACATCCTGAAAAAAATTGTTGAGCTGCACCGTACGACCATGCTCTCAATGCCGTGACTTCTGTTTAAAGCCATATATCTCTGCAATGTCTTTGATAAATATAATACTTTGAATCCATATAGGCATACAAATTCTGGAATCTATCATTCCCCGAGAACATTTTTATATTAAATTGGGACGATAATTCAAACCGCCATTCTTTTGTAAATGTATTTGTAATCACGCAAACAATATCGTTGCCCCTCAATCTGTGCAAATGATTCTAAAACTGTTTGGGGATTATTTTTAATTTTGTCTCCTTATTTGCGACGGGGAGACGAAGTTGAGAATTGTCCCTGTTTTGAGGCTGTTTTTAACTCTTTATTTTTCATTCCCTTGTCTTCTGCATGAGCCAGTGTACTGGAACTTAGATAGCACCTTTTACCGTCAAAATAGTGATCATCGATGTAATGTTTTTTTTACCCAAACCCGACAGTTAATGCCAGAGATTTATCAATATTAAATTGGGACTTTCCTGTTGCTCTCCATTGTCAGCTATCGGATTATGGGTGGACACGGCCTCATATTAGCCGCCATGTTGAGTTTGAACAGTTGTCAATAATTTATTCCATCCGCATTACGATCAGAACTTCCAAATATGAACAAATGATATAGATGATACATCTTTCAATCCTATGTATGCAAAATCTAAAATAAACCGTTTTTTTCAACGTGGGTTTTACAGTACTTTAATCTTTGCCTGCATTTGTCTTGGTCGGGTTTGGCCGTATTGAGATATGTCAGTTCAGATTCAGTATGTCCGATTAAAATTATGCATGTCGCTTAAAAAGATACAATACATCAATGTTCATGAAATGCAATTCTAGTAAATTATTTCAAGTCGCTGTCAATAAAACAGGGCAACACACAAATTTGCTCATCATTTTTTCATACAAGCATACTTGGGTAAAATGATCAAATTTAATCCCATATTACCATGCTTATGCATAGCCAGAGGTTTTCAAAGTGACAGTGAAGCTTAAGAAGATGTGTGTGTACTGTGTCATGTTATGTATCCTTAGCGACGCTTCGCAATATATATTGTATCGTCAAAAATCTATTGACACCCTCACCCTCCACACACACACACATTTTGGGGTTGTTTAATGATGACACGGTTTTGATTTTACAGGGTTTCTCTCAATATTTTGCATCAGGCGGATTACACAGCGCTACAGCAGCATAGCCTTGCGGCGCAACTCATCATGCAGGAGTTCTACCCTCGTCACCCGGATCTAAACCTCACGTCCACGTGATGGACCTGTCAGTTTCTTTCATCGTTTTACAAGAGTTTGCTGATTTACATACACGTGCGCTCCCCCCCCACCCACCCACCCACCGACACACACATAGCATTCAAGAACCACTCCTTGCGCAGTCTGCAAGAATTGTACCGTGCATAAACGTTGTATAAGTGCGAGTTTAAATTGAATGCTGTAAACTGATCTGACAGCCAAAAGGGAAGAGAAGCAAACAATAAAAACGCCTGAATGTAAAATTGTGAGCACAGGAGGATTCTGTGAAATGACACTCAAAAATAATCTTAGAGTGTTTTCGATAATGTAATTTAATTGCAATGGTGTGCCTTCAGTAAACTGTGGGCGTAGTGTGCAAGGAATTGAATTAAATTGACGCAAAGCATACACTCTACATATATTATTATGTATGTTGGTTGCCCATTGATGTTTATACCCACAAAAATAAACATTTAAAAATACAAACAAAACGAATTTGTGCCAGGGCAGCTAACAAGTTGACAGTGTGCTGAAGTTAACGCTTGGGTGTCTACGCTTTGATGTCCTTAGCTTAATTGCTATTCATATGCAAATTGATCTACACCAGGTGAAGCATGTTTTAAGTCGTGCATCTCAAAAGCCACACCAAAAGGGGAAAACGGAGAAGAGTTCTAACTTACCGTCCCCAAAGACCGATGTGAAACAGACCGTTGGCTGTGCAAGCCCGATATCCTTGTTTGCTTGGAGCAGGTGTTTATCGGATGTCTATTGCTTGAAGCCGTTGGTATTTACTCGAGATGATCGATTTAAATGACGCTTGCGTTACCTTATGTTTAGCTCCATCCGGCTTTGCCAAAATTGACAACTCACGAATACGGTCTTGCATGTTGTCTTCATCAAAAGATATCATAAATTTATTTCGACGTGTTCAATGACCCCCTCCGCCTCCTTTACAATATTCGTTTGAACGTGATGAAAGCGCGACATCACGTCTCCTTATGGTCCATGGTAAAGTTAGATACAGAAGGAAAAATACACAAGGTCTAAAACTGATCACTCTTATTGTATGTTACCATTTAAATCACTCATGAATATTTTAGAATTTCCAATCAGACCAATATCGTGGTTTATGTCGCTACTGCAGCATGGTTTGTGACTTTTAAGATAGACCTTATTAATTTTTGCTTTCTACCTCCTTACCGCGTTTAAATAAACAGAAACTACCAAGTACATAACATTTTTTTCGTTGCATATTTTATTTGCAGTTTTTCAACATCTTACCAACAACAAATAAATATGGTGTTTCGCGTTTGTTTTCTGGCGTCAGCTTGAGGATATTTGAGGTACGAATTATTTATTTTGTTAAAGCCATTTCATGTCTTCATGCTGTCTATATGTGTAAAAGAAAAAAGAAAAATGGAAAGCTCTAGCCATGTGTGTGTGTGTGTGTGTGTGTGTGTGTGTGTGTGTGTGTGTTTCGGGATATATTAAGTGAACTTTTGCTGTCAAACCTTTGACTAAGGTACATGGCACCCAAGTAACGAGAGCATATAGAACTGAATCTGTTTGTTTCTAAAAAGTTCGGTATCAGGAAAAAATCAATTCAAAACCAAAGACGCGGTGTTGTGTAAATGTTCCCTTGCTTATGAACATTTCATCAAATTTAAACTATTGTCTTACCGACATGCGTTAAAGCATTTTCGCTTTCCAGTAATGATCAAGCATGGTGCAGATGAAAATGTGCAAATATAAACATAACCGACACGAGTTTGTCAAAACAAGTGAAAGAAAGAAGAAAAGATAAAACAACGAAAAACAACGAACGAATGAAATCAAAAGAAAGAACAGAACCGAAGAAAATACGGGGGAAGGAAAAGAAAGAAGAAAGAGAAAATCGAGAACGATACCCCCACGTCAAACTAAATAGGCCAGGAAGAGGAAAATATATACAGTTTATATTAATCGTAAATCGCAAGTAAATCAATATTATACGAAAGAAATGTATGCATACCGGAACTGTGTTAAGAGAAAACAATTGCTTGCTTCTCCACTATACAAGTTTCCTGGAAAAACGCTTATGGAAAGATGGGCATTTTCATAAATTGATTTTGCACAGCTCTTCCACGTCGGGAAGAATCTTATCTTATTGTAACCAATTTTATTTTGTTACAATGAGATAAAAAGTTTGATGGTTTGTTCCTTTGTGACGATATTTCTTACAATTGGTTATGGCAATATAATGTGTCGACAAATTAAAGAAATATGATTTAAAGTTGCTCTTGAATGGATAAATAGACCAAATTACAATAAAGGCAAAGATAAACTTCGTTCCGTGACATGTTGGTTTGTGCCACTGATCAATGTCATAGCCTCTCAACTTGCCCATTTGTGTTTCGGCAAATTTTGCTGGTTTCCATATTTACAAATTCTGGTTACAAAAAAATATCAAGAGATGGATGCGTTTATGCATGTTTACACTGACTTTTATGTGACATGGTAACTGTGCATGTGAAAACAAAGGCGTGGGTTTTTGGGGGGGTGGGGGTGCGAGTGGTAATGCAATTTGTTACAAGATGCATCCTGCGAATGAGTGCAGCTGCCACGGTCAGCTTTTGAAAAGAACTTTTAGCGACGAAAATACCAAATTTAGTGAACATATAATTCATACGATTCTTTTCAAGTCAAAATGGGACAAATAATTCATACAATTCTTTTCAAGTCAAGATGGGACAAATTTTAGTGCTGGTCTTCTTAACGGATCAGCATATGAGAGCAACAGATCTCAAGTTAGTCGGACGGAAAAATTATGGTAATGCTGAGCCAAATTAAGGTCCAAAGTAAATTTGTTCATCGGGACGTCTTGTTAATCCGGCATTTTAAACTGGGAACAAATGGTGCCGCTCATGAAATCCAGGCAAAACGACGGAACACAATACCTAAGACCACTTTGCTGGCTTTCAAGGAGGCACATCGCCTAAGTTCTATAACTGTTAAATGTGGGGCAGGCGGATTTATCAGTTCATGCTGCAACTTGAGCTGTACCTAAAATGACCAAATACAGACTACGGCGTATAAGGTGGACCGCATTGGGCCAGTACTATAGCTCACTCTTATGGTATAGGTACAAGAAGTTCAGAACATGACTCACAGTCACATAGTGTTGCCAGCTTCGAGAAACCGTACCTTCAGAAAAACACTTTTCCGGAAACATGACTTTTTTTGGTGGCAGTTCAGCATTTAAAAAGTTTTATTTTTCCACACACACATTACATCAAAAAGTTGCTTCCATTTCAATTAGAACGAAACTTGAAAATATTGTACTGCCTTATTGTTTGAAGACATGTTAAAATATTATAGACTTCTTGGCTGGCATTTTGGTCCAATCGAAACTTGTCGCAAAGGGCCAGCGCTGGCACCAAGTGAATTCATATACATGTACCATTACCATCCAGGGCCTGGCGGAAGATCAGTGCTGCGTTACTGAGCCAGTGACCTAGGCTAAAGAATAAATAAATCAAATCAAATCAAATCAAATTTGACTCATCCAACATTGCACGAGCCGACACACGTCAAGGCGCGTGCTGTGCACGTCTGCAAGTGCAACACATGAAAGATCCAGACTATAGTCTGTCAACCCTGAGTTACGGAAGGGAATTTTTCGAATATTTCGTAAACAGCGGGCAAAATGACCATGTATTTCATACATAACCAAATCTGAGCAGTTTACCTAACTCTTGAAAGAAATTTGTTTGCAGTGAGGTTTGTATTTATTTCTGTAACCAGCAATTTGAGCGTTTTTGCGGTCTTCTCACGGACGGTGCCGGCAGTTTAAAAGGATCTGTTAATCACCTGTGCGCACGCGCACTTATCATTTCTCGGACGATATGGATTGCGCTAACTTTTGCTTGTACCGCAGAAATGCCCCAAAATGCGGCTGAAAAGAAATACAAAGTGCATATAGCTACCACATATGCCTCAAAAGTAGGGTATTTTGATGAAGAAAGGTTATGCATTAGATATGTCGGCAAGTAACAATCCATTGTTGTAATATTCACAAAATCCGTTTCCGTAGAGCAAGGTTGATAGACTATAAGAGTAAGAGGCCTGGCGCGCTGTAAAATGAACTTGTCAATAGAATAGGTGTGGCCACTGTGGGATGGCTTCGCCGGATTCTTCTGGGATATACCCATTTCATAGCGAGCGTCCACGCCGAGGCAAAATGGATGAGAAATCACCCTGACTGTTGTGTTGCAGGTGCGATAAGCATATATAAACAAGCGGCACGCCATGCCCATGGCAACAAGCACGTCCGTGGGAAATCGACTGGCTTGGGACAATGCGTTCTGGGGACGGGAGATGAAAAATATACATGTACGTTTGCTAATGGAATCATGTCTGGATTCAATTTTGTGAGAGGATTTGTACTTTTATCCAGTAATTATAGCTGTATCATCCAGAAAAGGTGGAAGATACAGACTGGGTGATAACCCTGTCCATATCACCACAGTGCAAAGGTCAATCCATATCACCACAGTGCAAAGGTCACTGAGAACTACTTTCCTTCTAAATTCTTGTAGTTGGCGCACGTCAAGCATGTAGTATTCAAATGACCCAATTACTGGACCCTGCGTTACAGTTATTCACACGCAAAGCTTTGCAAAGCCTTGTTTGATGAAATAAACGTTGAAACTGTTTTTAATTGTCTTTTTTCTATTTAATGATGAAAATAAGATTACAGCTATAATTACTGGATAAAAGTAAAACCAGCCGCGTGGAGGAGACTCGTCAGCAGACTGGCGTCGTTCCCGCGGCTGATCACTCCTCGTGCAAGCACTCGGAGTGATCCGCCGCGGGAACGAGGCCAGTCTGCTGACTCGTCTCCTCCACTTGGCTGGTTTTACTATTGTATCTTGCAATGGCGAAGGAAACCCCCTAGCAACAGAAAACATGTAGCCTATGTTCTCCAAGTTGCAAGCTAAAGTCATGCAGTAGGCCTACTAGGCCGTGCTATAATCAGTACTATAGTAGGCCTATAGTAGTAGCACTAGGCCTATAGCAGTAGGCCTGATCACGTCACGTACTTATGCCCAGAATTTAGCAGAAATTAGGTTTAATTTTCAAAATATGTCCAAGTAGAAATATTCACGTTCCAATGTCGTGGTGTTATTTTCAACTGATACATGACCGAGGATTTCAGAAATATAATAGGGCCTATAGGCTTAGGCAGACTGATAATGATAGGCCTCCGCTTTGATCATAAAATCAACACTTGCACGCACTGCAGTAGCAAGCCATAATAAATTAAAGCTCAAGTGAAGCATAAATTGCGACATAAACAAATGATGCATCTTAATCAGTAATTGTTGAAGAAGCTTATGATATGGAAAATGCAGTTCAATAAAAAATGAAAACAAAATAAATCTCTGTGTCATTTCAGGCAAAAATTTAGAACTCATTTTAGGCAAATTGAGACTTGTACATCTATATGCAACATCTAAATGCACAAGGTCTTATGAGAACCGAAGTATTGCTCTTCAGTTGGATAAAACAGTTTTTTTAGCATATCAACAATGTCATGGTAAGTTTTGCAACTCGGAGAACATTTTAGACTATTTCTATAATTTTAGGGAATTTCTTGTCCCATGGCCAGAAATCATTTATTTTTGCATCCTAATATGTCCTTCATATATTTTTTTCTGATCTGTGATGTCTATACTACATGTCCCAATTTAAAATTTCACAATGTTATATAAATTTCGTAAAGTAGGCCTATATCAATTTACAGTACCAGGGAATGGTGTTTTATTGAAAAATGGCAATGTCCCATTTTTGATGTTAAAAACCAAATTTTTTTATCAAAATAGGAAATCTTTAATTTATACATACTATTTACTGTAGCCTTATTTGTTACATGGCTGAAAGGTGGATATATGTGAAAAATTGCTCTCAAACAAGTACAAATGACGTCATAAAGTCTGTCACATGGGTCTGTCACCTACGTGACAAAAATATCAAAAAGCTTGGAAATACCTGGTTTCAAGGATAAGTGTCCAGCTCCTGTCACCTACATCTTATTCCCTTTCCTTGGCCATACCAAATGGAAGATATGCCATGCTGCTGGATTCCAAATGTAGTTTAAAAATTGCTCATGAATATATAAATTTGAGAAAGTATTTTTTTTAAAGTGTCAACAAAGTGACAAGTTTTATTCAGATACTTGGAAGGACCACAACAGGGCTAATATATCTGTGAATGTGGTTCATAGAAAGGTTTAATCAGGTGCGGTTGGGTAATATTATAGGAACTTACCATGCCACTGCAGCCAGAAAACCGTAAAAATGTCACCTACGTGACGGTCACCTCAGTGACGTAACCATGTCCCGGAGGTGACCTGTGTATGTCACATAAGCGACAAATTCTGATAAATGATAAGACAAATTTACATAATTTACTGATTTGAAGAAAATATGAGAACCATATATAACTTAAGTGCCATGTAAAAATACCCCACCCACCCCCTACCAACACCCTGCCCATAGTGCTCCTGAAATTTGAGATAATGTATATGATGTCACGTGAGTGACCCAATATGATAGCTGAGAAAAGCTGTTAAATAATTTAATGATTTGAAGAATATATAATTATTGTATTTGTGTCTGTTTGTCCAAAACCACTTCCTAGTAGTCATTACCCTATTCCGCAGTCCGAACTCTTTACTCTCCATAAGCTAACCTGTCCCTGTCTAACTTATATACATAGAAGTACCATTGTCCATATTGCACACGTTCCTTTGTAAAATTTTGACATAGGCTGTATTAGCCCTAATAAATTAAAGGGTCTTCATCGGGTAACTACTCAACATGTTTCGGAGCCTTATGCAAACAATATAGGCCCAACTGCCCTGTTAAAAAAATATACCATATCTGAACGCTACCACAACCACTGTCCTAGAACGACATTAGATTTTGAAAAAATATAAATTTTCATGTTAGTAGGTGACCTGTTCTGTCACGTAAGTGACCAAACATGATAGATGAGAAAAGAAAGTTAGATAATTTACTGATTTGAAGAATGTATCTATGAGAACGATATTGGCCTACTTTAGATACTGCCCCGTTAAAATAGTTCACCCAACTTCACCACCACATCTCTCCATTGACAACATTGGAATGTGTGATACCGTAGATTGCCTGCATTATATTTTTCATTTCAAGGAAGATGGAATGGCAAAATCTTTTCTATATTTTAGCACAAAAATATAGCACTGTCTGATAACGTCAGAATATATGTTATCAATAAATTCAAAAGTTAGTAATGAAAATAAAAAACCTGCGGAGACAAATACTTGTAACGTTCATATTTTTTAACTACTTCGATACTGTCTGGCCATGGGGTGGCTAATGCCAGAAATATTATAATGATATTTGCACAGACTTTAAAAGGGGGCCGATCGTTTAATTATAAATGCTTTTGATTATAATACTAGTCCGTGTTTACTACTGAAAGAACTTAGTGGCAAACTTGTACAAATCTATTTTTTCAGATAGAGTGACATTGTTTGTTTCAAATTTAAAACTGAATGAAGCAAAAGTGTGTGTCAAATGTTTAACACAGCAAGAGGATACATGCGAAGTGTTTCAGCATCTCTGAATCTGCCCGGTAAATCCATGCCCATTCATTTAAGTCCAGTGATCTAAAACAGAATTGTTTAAAATTTGATTTTCATTTTGTCTGTTGAGAAATGATACTAGCTGCAGTGTGTTTGTCTGCTAATTGATAGTTAATGGTTATATGAATTAATTAGTAAGAAAATGCTATTCATTGATAATGTTTAACAATGGTGTAATGTTAATGTTCAGGATTCATAAGATAGAGTTAAGATGGCCTGAAATGATATGGCCAAATGATTATGTTCCTTGGTAAAATTTTAACATTGATTATTGAAGTATATTAACTGAAAATTACATATGGAAACAGATGGAAATTAGAAAGGTTCTTCGTGTAAGCTGAACATTTTTTTCATTCTTGTCATGTTGTGCACGGGCCACCTAATTCTCTTCTCGGATGATCCATGAAGATAATAAATCATGTTCATAGCAAAACTAATTTGTAAACAACATGGCCTGAAACTCCAGTGTAGTTGAAATAAAGAGCCAGTACGTCTCATTGTTGCTCTGAGGTGGACATAACTTCACAGCATTAGAATCTTTACGTCTGCCCCGAGGTACAGTGAGGTAGACTGGTTCCCTGCCTCTTACTACACTCGCGTCTCAAGCTTTGTTGTTCATGAGTCGGTTGTGTTATATGGATAAGTTATCATCTAATAGATCATCAGAGAAGAAAATTAGGTGGCCTGTGGTTAGTGTGATGGAAAACATATTGACACAGAAAAGTAAATATGGCTTTTGTGCATTTTATTAAATAATTATACCTGTGCATGGGTTTTGTTTTTCTTTTTTCCATTTTGCTCCCGGTATTTTCCACATAAAACTACATGTACGACTCCATGGCTCAATTCCATCTTCATCACAGTTTGTCACCTACGTGACAATGTATCACTTACGTGACAGGACAATTAATGAGAGTCTTAATTACGGTTGTTAGATTGAATTTTGCTCTGCTGGATATTTGAATACTAAGTTTATAGTCTTAACCACTGGATACATGCCAAAAACTTTTTAGAATATCTGAAACTAAGACTCGGTGGCTCAACATCATCTTCGTGACACTACTTTGTCACCCACGTGACTGTGTGTCACTTACGTGACAGGCCGTTTAATTGAAAAGCCTTAATTTGAGTAATTATGAAGAAAATAGCGCGGCCTATTAATTGAATATCATGCTTATACTCTAAACTCATGGATAAGTGCCAAAAAACTTTGGTTTGAAACATTTATTTATTCTGTTAAAAATGTCACCAAAATACCCTAAAAATATAGAAATCGTCTTTAATGCCTTGACAGAATAGAATATACCGATTTCATGTAAATGTTTCGTGTAATAAATATGTATTTTTATCTAATTTAAAATGTAGCCTTTGCTTGATGTTTTCATACTGGGCTGATGTGACCAACGTGTTCATTTCAGCTAGAATGCATGATATTTTAAGTGATGCACAGAGATAAACATGTATTATGAGTGCGGTACGCTGTATCAAGTTGCCAATTTCTTTTTATCAAAATTGATTACAGATACCGACGGCAAAGTGATTCCTCACACATTCAAATCAACTGAAAATTGGATGGACATTACTTGGTTCATTCAAATAAAGAACAAAGTCATGTACTAAATAACTTTGATTGGATTTGTTTCATTTTGAATCCATGGAGATCAAGCAAGTGAGAAATTGCATCAAAGCATTCAAGGAAGCCTGCAACTTCCTATATAGGCCCTATACATGTGGACCTCCATCTCAAGTGGCAGTGCATCTTGATGTGCCACTAGACTAGAGTCCCACTAGAGATATTTAGGTCCATAAAACCAAGCGACAAAGTGACTGCCAGTGGGCCTAAAAGTTGAACAAGATGTTATGAGACACTGACCTTTACAAAGATTGCAAAATTCAAAACTCTGCTGCATTAATGAGCACTTGTCCATAGAAAACATGACAAAGGGGATCGCTGAAGTGAAGATAGACAATTTGCATGCATTATATGCAGAGACAACGATCCCATCCTTGTCTGCTGCAACAAGAACACTGTGCGCCTACACGAGTCACACATATTAGTGGTACAATGAATATGGAGTACATGTACCACAGAGTTAAACATATTGTCCACGTGAATTAAATATATCTGACGTGATTATGTAATCAGTGTATTTTCATTTCAAGCATTTTTGCACTCCCTCACCTACTTTCAGAGGACAGAGACAGTTCTGTAGGCTCAAGCATTGATTGTTCTGTGGTTCAAAAATATTTCAAGAATTATGAGGTGTATTTTATATGTTCAGGGCTATGTGGTCAATCTTTTGCATGTTCTTACCTAAAAAAAATCCTTTATCCTGCATTATACTTATGTCGGCCAACATGGCTTGTGAATGGAGTGCCCTGAATATATATCGGATCACTTTTAAATTGCAGATTTATTGATTATGAAATTTCACTAAGATATTTGCAAGGTAACATAGCTGATTCATATTTGTAATTTGAATTCAATCCTTTAATTACCATATTCATAATTAAACGTTTGAAAGTTTTCGTATTTCTTTTCTTTTTTTATATATTTTTGCTGGGCCTATTTGAATTCCATCTTGTTCCCAAGTACCAGAATGTCAATAGGTACTGATACTGTACATTTATCTGATTTGAAAATGCAATTGCTATTGTGGATTTTTTGCAGATTTTTAAAATAATAATGCTCTTGATACCTACAGATAGTACGCCTACAAAGCACCCGGTGAAACAAGTATCCCATCTTAATTACAAAAGAATAATTCAGATCATTGAGCTTAAGAAGCTGAATTATATGCATGAAGCACAATTTCTTTTGTCATGTCATCACCATAAAAAATGTACTTTTTCTTAACTTAATAAGCTGCTAGACCACACAATCACTCAAGTGGATATTCTATTTCCTTTAGTAAATATACATATATCTTTTGGTATTATATTCCTGCCCAAGTTCTCTTATCTATGTACCCACAGAGGAAGTATTTTTGTAAGAATTTGGATCCATTACAGATCAGAACAAATTGAGAATAACCAAGATAATAATATAAGATTCTTTTTATGCAGATTTTAATTTTAAATAAACATGTCTGAACAGGTTAGTGTAAACCATTGTCAAAACTTAGTGTCAAACATTATGGGTAACTTGTTGACCTGTTCTGTGTTTTACAGGTAGAAAATTGCTGGTAGAGGTATATATTTAGGTCTATAGCCTAGTTTTGACATCGCAATAGGCCTAAATTACCAAAACTGTACAGCCATTAGCTGCATCATACATAAACAGTTCACTTTGTGGGCAAGCCCACCAACTGCAACACATCATTTTATAAACTACGAATCAATTTGCATTTACAATCTAGGCCTTCAGGGAAAATAATGCAACATTAGGCCAATTTTGATTTACTTTTTACTCATGAAGCCACTGCAGGGTCATGAAAAGCAACAACTATGCATCATCATTTTTACTATGCAATACCATTTTTACTAATAGGCATATGCCGACAATTATGTAAAATGTTGGCCAACATTGTTTGAGAAGACTCTTAAGTCTTAGTTGTGCGGGCTTGTTTTTTTTTGGGGGGGGGTAAGTTTTGTTATTGTATAATAAGCTCAAAGTACAGATCAGTCTGGAGCTTATGCTTATAACTATGTGTCTTTATGTTTTAATGTGTTCAAAAGTGTGAGAAGTTCCTGGTCAAACTTAAAAGTAGGGCTCAAGCCCATATAGGTCTATATTTTTGCATCAGTCTAAATTGCCAAATTTACAAAATGGCTACAATGCAAATAATTATAGTAGGCATGATGATGATGATGATAGATGAAAGAGCTACTGAAGCCACAGGCGCTCGTAACGTTCAATCAGTCAAGCATGTGTGCTAATACGCGGGGGAGGGGGGGGGGGCGAGTAGAGAGGGTGATCCTGGCACATCTGTACATGCAATGTCCTACACAGGTTGCAGCTCCGTATCACGACGCAGTGGTTCTAGGGCTACCTACCCGCTTACCCGCCCCCCCCCCCCCATCTCATTTGCACGAATGATCACAGGCGCTCGTAACGTTCAGTCAGTCAAGCTTCCGTGCTAATAAGTAATATACGCGGTAGTGGAGGGGGAGGGGGGAGGAGGAGTGGGTGAAGAGGTTGGACCTGGAACATACTATATAGGAGCTCCATGTGACGACTTTGTGGTTTTAGGCCCATCCGCCACCATCTTATTAGCACAAATAATTGACTGCACAGATGAATACACAATATTTTATTGCAGATATGGCCCTATGTGGGTTATTGAACGCATGGATGATCCAGGTCCAACCTCTTCACCCACACCTCTCCCCCCTCCCACCACCGCGTATATTAGCACGGAAGCTTGACTGACTGAACGTTACGAGCGCCTGTGCGAATGATTGACCGCACATATCATATGTTACCTTTTTTCCTAATCTGACCGAAATGTCAAAAATTTGCATTGTGATTGCATAGAAATGAGAAGTTTTGCATACTTAACGTACAGAGTCACGCTGTCCCGCACAGACAAAGCAGAAGTCAACTGCCAGAAGTCTATTTTTATTGCAGTTAACTCTGAGTGCCAGCAACTTCTTACGCCGTGCTGACAATTTGTAGTGCCCCGGTGCCAGTCGCGTTATTTTTGGTGCTCGACACATCTCAACTTGCACACATTTATTTTGCAGTAATTTGTTTGAAATGACTGTCACCACGTTTGATTGATTTCCACAGCGTTAAAATCTTATTATTTTTCTTATTTTACAAGTTATTTATAATAAGCGGGTAGTTTTGATGAAAGCCAGACCAAAAGAGTCCAAACACACGACGTACGTTGCCTTCATCGTTACCAAACGTGTACAGTGAATATCTTTTCGTGTCTTGCAATCGTAACAGAAAGCTTCAGAAGAACTATCTGAGTCCTAACCCTGTGAAAATATCAAAGTTTTTACACTTTGACAGCATCTTGCTTTTATTGTGCCCGACATTCATGCATGTTTTCACCAACGGCATGTTGTTGAGACCTGGGCGAAAGTGTATATTCTGATCGATCGGCGTGCTCCTGTTGGTCGACATTACTAATCTTCAACGTTAATTATTCAAATAGGTCTTATGACGATCTGACTACATCACCATCAGCCAATAAAAATAATCGTCTGAATAACAGTTCTAACCATTGACACATGCAGTGACACAGTGATGTTTAGCAAACATTAACAGCATTGCAGTCACCTTCATGCAATGAGGAAGTATTTTACTGGAGGTAAATTAATAACGACGCAACTCAGGTCCGTCTAATGTCAAAGACTGACGACTCTGGCAGTGTTATATTTTTTTCGCCCACTACACTGAGTGACATTTTAAAATCATTCTACTTGGAGGCATGCGCCACAAAAGTCGAACTATATACAAATCCACACCTCGGATAATATGAAATAGGTGCAACCCAGAAGAAGCGGGAGAAGCCATCGCATGGCAAGGTTTAATTTCATCTAGCCAGGTCTTTTTCACCCCAATGATATGGCTTCAATAGTATGTTGAGCTGGTCAGATGAAGAGTCTGCAAGGCTTCAAACGTACAACGAGCACGCCTTGTGACATGTTGTGGAGCCTTGTGTCAGATCAGGGAAGTGTCTTTTGGTGGCAGCAATACAGCACTAGCCCTTTTCGATTCGACCAAAATGCTAAGGCAGAAAGCCTATAGATATTCTTACATATCTTTAAAAACATGACCATATATTACTATATCGTAGCGCTGTTTTTATTGAAATAAGAGCGAATGATTATTGGTTATTTTGATAGATTTTGTGGGACAAAGTAAGGTTAAAACATTAGAAGGTGCTTAGCCCTGTCAGAAAAAGGTGAACCCATCAAGTGACAATATGATTTCACTAACAGTTATATTCTGGTATTTCTTCCACAGATACGGTTTCGTGAATCTAGCAACACAATGAGTCATGTTCTTATCTCTATGCCGCTAGAGCGGGCTTTGGCAGCCTTAAAATGAGGGTTAAAAAAACAAAAAACAAAAAAAAAAAACGTGCAAAATCATGTCAGAAGTATTGCTTCCGCTCCGCTATAAATCCTTCATTGCCCGATAGTATCATGTCGCTCGTCTGTTTCCTGAAGCTAATATAAGCAGTCGTATGGGACAATGAGTCATGTATGTGTCCCGAGACCGTAAGAGCGGACTTCATCGAAGGTTTAAAGCCTTTTTAGAATTTATCCCGTACGGCGTATAATTCGTCATCAAAAACGCGCCACTGAAAACGGAATTTCGTGTTATCGCCGAATTGCTTCATAGTTCACGTGGTATGGTCTTTTATGAGTTACAAGCCTGGCCAGCCATACCACATTCAGGCCTTACTCTCATGTGTTTGCTCCAGGCTGCATGGGTATTTTCCAAGCCTTGCCCAGCCATATGACATTACCCTATATGGTATGGCAGGCCAAAGCTTGGTAAAACTCTGTTCAACATTCAGAAAACCTGTGTTTCAGGAATAATGATGGATTCTGGTCTCACATGCCAGTGCCGGTTTGATTTTAAAATGCTTCCTGGCTACTTCCTAGTATTCAGTTACTTTCATTAACCTTCATAGATGTTATCAGTAAGCAGATGCCTGCTACTTACTAGCAATGCTGTTAGACGAAGCACATATATACTTAAATTCAATTTAGGTGTAAAAAGAACATTCTGGTTCATCAGGGATGCATATATAAAGACTATGTGTATGTCCCTGTTACCTATAATATAGCTTTCACGGTCTATTTCACATTCATGTGTGAGATTAGCTCGTTGCGCACAGCCACTGCACTGCGTTTGCCAAGCTGCTTAACATGCATGGTATTCTTGGATTAGCTGTAGACATTTCAAGTGATGATTTTATTATAATTGACAAAACCTGTTTTTGATTGCAGTTCTGTATGTGCGTATTGACCCTTGGGAACATTTTGAACGCAGCATACTGCCGATGCTCCTAGTCACAACCAAAGCTTGACGAAGTAATAATATATTGCACAGTCAAACTGGTTTTGTGTGAAAACCGGACAAAAATTAAGTTCTTGGTGTAAAAAAATGACATCTCCAAAAAAATCCCATATATCGCTGTATCTAAAAACCTAAAATTCAAATTCACCTTCATTTCAGGTTTTATTTTTCGTAATACAAGTATATCAATATTCTAACCTTTCCGTAATAATAAATAAAATACGCAGGTGAAAAAAAACTTTTCTTTCTTATAGTGGGGCAGATTTCCGTCAAATATCAGAAGAATTGTTCACTTCGTGATAAAAGCATGAAAATTGGCAGGATGGTAGGCAAGATCTTTAGAAATATTTTTGGATATGAAGACATTACCATTGTGCCCCCCTGGTGCCAAATATACGCCCCCTAGCGGCAGAAGTAATCTTGTCCATTTCATGAGGTTTTTTTACGTAAACATTACTCGACGTATTGATGCCGGATGATGGAGTAATTTCATATTATTGTTCCAGAATGTAATTATATACACAAGATGAATTACACTTGATTTTATGTGAAAAATAATGATCTAAGAATGTCTTTTCTCGCATTCCAGAAGTCATTTTAGCAGGTTTTGGGTGACAATTCGTATTGGATTTAGCTAGGACCAGCATATTACACAATCATGAAGATGGTACTAAAATTGACTATCTGCAGGTAACATAAAGGTGATCTTGACCGAGATTTCAAGGGCATTGTCATCTTTGGTCGAATACAAGAATGATCATTAGATTGTCCATCTGTACATGGAGATGCATGTTAGAGCAGGATTTCTGATATATTAACTCAAAAAGAATGTAAAATGGGGTAGTTGATGTGCCATAAATGTAGAATCTCTGAATGAGATAATCATGGGCCTATTATACTTAGTATTGCAGGTCCACGAGATGATTAAAGAGCAATGTGAGTGACCCTGGAATTGATTTCCAAGGTTATGAGATAATTATTTCAATACGTTTTTTTTGATAGATAATGCAATCAGCCTTGTCCAAAGAAATAGTACAAAATGAAGTCTTGTCCAAAGAAATGGTACAAAATGATAATTTTGACTTTGTAATATAAAATTCAGCTTGCTTGAAATAACATAAAATTATCATTGAACCAGTATATATATATATATATATATAGATATATATATATGATAACATGGAAACTAAAAGTGGTTTTGACTTGGGTAAACTGACCGTTTAACAAAAACATTGATTGCCAATATTTTTTCATTACAATTAGTCATTATATAAAGTGCAAGACTTTCTGTTAAAGATACTTGAAATATTGACGAAATTTGACCAGCAGATAAATTTCAAACAAGTTTAATGCACCCTTTACCCGGGTGTTCATACTACAGGATGATTTTGGCAGTTGTATTTCACCATATAATAATTTTGTGCTGTGATATTGTTGTTAAATGTCCACTTGCAAACCCATTTTGTGTCCTGCCGAGAAACAGAAATTATATTTAAAATGCTTGTAGTACAAGAAAGTTACTGGTCAGATTATATATCCCAAAAATGGAAGTCTGAACTAGCAACACTGATGTTCCTGTATAATAATATTGAATATCTTCTTTTGGTTTAGCGGTAAAAACATTGCTCAGTTTCAATGTGTTCAACATTAAAGCCCTATGTTTAGTTATCTCAGTGGCATTTTTATATCTTTTAATGTTTGGGGTTTTTCATTTTTCTTTTGTTTATTGTCCTTTTGTTCCACGTCATTTTGCATGAAAAGTTTAAGCTCTTCACATACAGTACTCATTGCGCACTGAATGGTGTTTTCTGTCTTTTCCAAATGTTTATAATGCCACCACACCCATGACTACATCACTATGGTGTTCCAGTATCCACTACATGTTTAACAGTTTATCAGTTTCTCAGAGAGTAACACTCTCCAGTGCACCTGCAAAGTGTCGTACATGATAAATTTGAATTATAGGACTTGCAGTTAGCAGAGCAACTTTCTTTACACCCACAGTGCTCAAGTTCTTCGCAAGACCTGGATGCCTCTGATAGAGTTGACCACACTGGTTGCCAACAAGATTCCTCTGCATTAAATTTCCAGCCCCATTCATTTGGAGATGGTAACTGAGGCGATGGCTTCACTAACTACCCCCAAATGTGTCCTCCTTGGTAGGAAGCTCTCTTAAAGTATGCTCCAAAAGTGTTGCCTGAGTTGGGGGGGGGGGGATGATTGCTGAAATTTGTCTTCCTTTTTGGGTGAGGAGGTACTTTCGAGCTGAGTTGACATCCTGCTCAGCAGTAGTGCCACTACACGTAAGAACTATAAATCTTTCAATAATTGACATTGTATGTTCATCTACTGAAAGTGGATGTGCAAAGAGGGCAGTAAATGCTGAAGAAGTTACATTGCCATATAATTCCCATGTGTTCCCCGCTGCTTTTTTCCCTCTGCCATTAAAAAGGACAGAGTATCGCATCCCATGAAAGCATGGAATAATGGGAGAGCTTTTGCTTTAGAGGTACCAAGGGCATCAGCAACTTCATAGGCAGCAATGTATTTGAAATTCTTGCCAGTACCAAAACCCAACCAGAGTTCTTGAAGCTCTTCAAGCTGGGGCATTGTAGATATGACCAGCACTACAACATCAGTGTCAACAGTTTGTGTGTACATTTTTCTGTGACCTTGATTCAAAGTATCTGCTTTGTGAAGCAGTGTTCTAGTATCTGCCTCCTCGTGTGTGCATGGGGTAAGGCCACAATTGGTTTTCCTGGGTTTATTACAGAGTATGTCCTGACCAAATGTGGAGCTTACTTCCTTTTCACTATTAATATTCACCAAATGCTTGGCAAGGAATCTTAACAGGTCAGTTTTATTCTCATCCAAGCAAAGTAATTGCTGCCAGTTTCCTAGTAGTACAGGTTTTGCTCCAACTCGTCTTCTTACACCTTTTCCTCTCCTGGACCTTGCTGTGGCCTTCATACTGTTTGCGATATATTCATCCCAAACTATGTCTATAATCTTTTGACAATGCCCAAGCTGCTTTGAGATGTAAGGAGTGAACACCAATTATACACATTCCCCAAATGTCTTTGCTGTCCTTGGTTTCACCATATTGACAATGGATGCCTCATCTAGGATAATGACATCAATATTTGGTGCATCAGCATATGTGGGAAGAGACACTTGAAGGCAGGGTATAAGATCTGTCTCAGTTCCAGACCTGATACTGCCAAGGTTAGACAGAGATGGGGCTACAATGCCTAGTTCTCGTGTTTAAAAAAGTCACGAAGGTTGCCATCGTGAGATTGGCAGGCGATGTATAATTTCGAAAAGAGTTAACAATCATTCTTGAGGGAGGTAACTTGCAATTATGACTTGGACAGTTTTCGCTGGGATGGTTTACTAAACAGAGGTAGACTGCTCCTTTTGATTGAATCAAGCAGAGATTTTGTTTGATTTTGAAATCTTTCTATCGCAAAGTTTTTATATTCTCTCTGATCTTTTTGCTCAATTCGAGAAAATGAGAAATGCCACCAGGGGGTCGGGAGGGATGGAGAAGAGAAGAGAGGCGAGGAGGAGAAAAGTAATAGGGAGGGATGGATAGGAGAAGAAAAGACAAGAGGAGAGAAGAGTAGAGGGGACAGGAGTGAAGATGAAAAGAGAGGAGAGAAAAGATCAGAGGAGACAGGAGAGGAGAGGAGAATAGAGGAGAGAAGCCATTAACAACATGGTCTAACAAGATCTAAATTTTGTGAGTTTGTCTAATTTGCATTAATGTGAGTGTTACCTCATTGGTTTTATTTTTAATTGGACGAAGCTATGTCACCAACCTATTAATTGAAATTGGAATGGCACTGTTTAAGAAATGAGGGTCGATTTTGTGTGTGTTGTGGCATAAATACCCCCCTCCCTTTTTTATTTATTAATTTTTTTTTTCCCTTGATTACACAAAATTTAGAAATTTAGTACATAGAATTAAGAGAAGCGCCCAGAAACTGATTCGAATGTAGGCAGGACACATGTGTTCTAGTCTGATTACGCACAAGGCTCTCTCTTATACTTGTAATGATAAAAGATAGATTGAATGGAAATACATTAGTTTTTAAGTTATTTAAGATGTAAATGTTGTGTTTTTTCCAAATTCGAAAAAAAAAATTATTTCTAGAATTTTCAGTTTTTCCCTGGATGTACCTATAGTACAAATCCATGAATTAAAGTTGGAAATGTATGTCTACCTTTAATAATTCTGAAGATATTCAACATTTTAACTTTTCAAGCGCCACTTATTTGCGTAAATTAAAAATTCTATAACTTTGAGGTTTGCTCTATTGCATGTGCCTATAGCACTAACTTATGAATTAAAAAATGATATATTTTCTATCACTTTAACTTTGCATAATTTTTTACATGTTAGCTTGTCCAAACCAGAGGATTGATTTCACTACTAAGTCAATCACTATGCCAGGTTAACGCTTTTCAGAACGATAGTTTCTTGGAAAAACTGAGGACAAAGTAAGTAAGTAAATAAATATGTAAATACAAAATAAATAAATAAAGTATTATAGGAGACCAAAAAGTTTGTGTTAGCACACAGACTTTAAAGATTGTATTTTGCTGCATCCATGCCTGATCTATCTGATCAAAAGCTAGATAACCTAATTCTATCTTAAGACTCCTACACACTTTCATTTACATTTTATACGTACTCCTCTTTCAAAAAAAAAACAGAGGAAAGAAAGAAAGAAAAGGAAAATAAAAAAAGGTAAAAAGAAATAAGATGCCCACATGAATATCCTTCCGACTGAGTCTGCCTAAATAATGGTAACACTCTCAAATTGAAAGGCCCACGTCAGGCAACTAGTGTATGTGACCAGTATGTAAATGTTCTTCACAGATACGGGACAAAATAAAATTGCAAAATGAAAAAAAAAACTTGATTTTCCCTTTATAACCCCCCCACCCACCCACCCACCCCCGAAAGAATGGAAAAGGCTGAGGCAGGTGAATTTCTAGATGTCTGTAAAAAAGTGCTATTTTTGCTTGTTGTGTGAGTAAGTTGACTGCATACGGAAAACGAAAAGTAATTAAAAGGCACCAATAGAGTTATAACTGTGTAATTTAAAACTTGATAGCACGAGAATTAATTTTATGTAACATTATGAGTGTCACAGTGATGTCAGTGCTGTCACTTTGACAAGGAAGTAATTTAAGAGGGAAAGGAAAATTAAGTAAACAACATGCAACTGTCATTTTGAATTTAAAGGATCAAGAAGGAAACTTTTGCATAAATAATTGACTATACATTGACCCAATCAAACCTAAAATGTAGAAATCCTAGTTCAGTGTACCCATTACTCATTACATATTTTATATGCCAGAGCAATGCAAAAGATAAATCATCCTTGTTTCCATTTTGACGGAAAGATTTGAAGGCGGACACCCACAGGAAAGAAAGAAAAGAAAAAACTCACTGGCATCTTTGAACAAAAAAATAAAAATAAAAGAGCAATTAAAATGTAAACCCCCACCCCCCCCCCACCCCCATGTATGTGGTATTGCAGGATTTGATTTGTCCCATATACAGGACACCTATTTCATAGATCAAGGTCACTTTCTGAGACATCATATAACTGGATGGCCACCCAAGGGTAAAGTAGCTTATAACTTCGTTGTGACACAGGAGAATATGGATTCTTGACCTGTATGCAGTCAACGCAAACTAAGTTCCAACCTGAGATGATGATGATGATGATGATGATGATGATGATGATGATGATGATGATGATAATAATAGCAACAACAATAATGACTTTATTTCGGAAATCTACCCCTTTGACAGGAGCCGTTATCCTTATGGTGTCACTGAATTCTTCACATATGCCGAATCCGAATGAGGATTTGAAATAATCACACATAAAATGTATATTTTTTGCATGCCACAATTTCTTCTTTGTTGCACAATGAAAAAAATCTATTGCAGTCAATCCGTTTGCCAATTACCATAACTTAAGATTTTGTCCCAATTAAGTTTCATGTCCAATTTTTCAACACTTGCAAGTGGAGAAAAGTGTATAGAACATACAACTTGTAGATGTATGTCCGATCATAAATCAGATAAAAAAAAATAAACGATGTCACACACGAGAAGCAAGCAAAACCAGTGTTATAGAAAGGCCATAATATGTTGACAAGACAGAAGCATTGAAATGAAATGTCCAATGCGACAGAGAAAACAGTTACGCACAAGAAGATGGGTGTTCCATATTACAGTAATTCATCATGGATTTCATTTTAACATATTCTATTTCACAAGAAACAGGGATTGAAACACAAGGTTAGCAACTTATATTAAGTCCTCGCCCTTACACAACATATCAGGTTTCCCAATTACATAAGCGAACAAGATATGAATTCATTGAAAAGATATGATTAAAACGAGTTGCAAATCAATGCTTTTTAATCATAGACGTAGGGGCTAGCAAACTTAAGAGAGCAGATTTTGTTCAAATCTATCCACAGGGTTTCAGTTATTGAAACGTTCTGTAACTAAAAAAATTTTCGGGCATTGTATTCCAAACATTATTTTTTGAGGAACTCCATAGAGCAGACGCTTTACATTTCACGTACTACTAGTAGAACCTGCCTGTGAGCTCAACTCTGCTAAGGGACCACCGGTGCTAAAGGACCAGTCTCAGCATCCTTATTAGCACATTTTACCTTTATTATACCTGCGTTAAGGGAACAACTGTCAGAAAGGACCGATTTTGACAGGTCCTGTGGGTGGTCCCTTACAACAGGTTTCACTGTAGTTTCAAAATTACCAAATAATTCTTGTCTTATTGATAGATACATGTGTTTAGAACAGTCTAGCAAATAATGATGGATAATTTCGCTTGGAGCATCACATGATGGCGATGGAATGTACCCCCAGCAGAGGAAAACCATTGAAAGAACAACAGTTCGTTTGCATCCTGGCATGTTGGATCTGAGCAAATCTAGATTATCCGTAAAAATAGACTTGTATACTTTCCATATTGCAGTTGAGTTTCCTTTTTAATTCCGCTAATGTTACAATCTCTTTTGAATTTTGGTCTAAATTGTTCCAACTGTTTACAACACCTGAGGAAAAATGACGGTTTCCTCTTCTCTGATCTTCTAGCAATTATGGGTTAATTTAATATAGTCCTCGTGTCATAACTAAATCAAGGCTTATCAGGGATTCTATTTGACAAATATCCTGGGGTTAAACTACCAATTATTTTAAACAAATATTAAAGTAAATGTTTCCCCTGCCTTTGGCTTAAAGATTCCCATCTTGTTTCTTGTCATAAATTTTCTATAAGTGTTGTTTAGGTTGCACCTGTTACTATAGGAGCAGCTGCAAGTTTGCAAGTTGAACGGACTCCAGTCTCTATCTTTGCATAAAATGTTTTACGTATGTTATGTCAAAAAGTCTTATGTTAGATTCAAATTAAGGCGTGTCAGGAATTCTTTTTAACAAATATTCTGGGGTTAAACTACTCATTATTTTAAACAAATATATAAGTTCATGTTTCTCCTGCCTTTGACGTGGATTCCCATTTTGTTTCTTGTAAGTTTTCTATATTGGTCGTTACGGTTGCACCTGTTACTATGCGAGCAGCTCCAAGTTGAACTCATTCCAGTCGATCTTTGCATACTTGTGCACAACTATCCCACGAAACATTGGCATACTTGGGTAAAGGTCTGACAAATGTAAAGTATAGTTTTCCAGCTGTGTTTGTCTAACATGTATTTCATACCCCTGAGACAATCTACCCGTTCCATGGCTCTGGTACAAATGTTGTCTATGAGCTTGTTCTAAGTACCGTTGCTAAATAAGCTATCTCCCGAATGTTTGTGCCTATTTTCTTGAGCAACAGGCGTATATGTCACGAATAATACTTTTTCCTCATGTGTTTAAAAAATCGAGCATACCAGGGACTCAGTTTTGTTATAAGCTTTTGACTTGCCCACAAAGGGACACCAAAGTCACCATTTAGACGCATGGTGCCTATTTCTGGCATATCTTTATCAGAGAGAGGATACAATGTTGTGTTGTTCGCAAAAAGTCTTATGTTAGATTCAACTATGCCGGCTCAATCATTTATGTAAATTAAAAAACAAAAAGGACCCCAAATGGACCCTTGAGGTACACCTGCGTTTACTAATTCCAAGGTTGACGCTTGTTCATAACCACTTGCTGTTTTTTCCTGAGAAAGAGAATATCTGAACCATTCTGATATATTACCTTTTAAGTTAATGGCAAAGAGTTTGTGCATCATACCTTCGTGTCACACTTTATCGATGGCACGGGAGACATCGAGAAATACTGATTACAATTTTTACCAGGATGTTTTTCCTTACACAAAGCTTAAAATGTGATTTAAAAACACACTCTGTTCGCAAGCTTTTCCCATGCAGCTTAGTAAAGATAAAGGATGAAAGTTTTTGACTGGTTCTTTTCTCTTCTGTGTAAAGGAGTTCAATTGGTCTTTTTCCAATCGCTTGGAAAGGCACCACTTTGCAATTGTTTGTTAAAATGGCACAAATGGACTTAAATATACAGAATCTGCACAATATTTCAAAAGCTTGTGGCCTATATTATCTGGCCCACATGCTTTGTCTCTTTTTAACCACGGGAATACAATCCTTTACCAAAGTTACATCGATGTTAATATGCTGCAATCTTGTATTGATAGAGAGCGAAACTTGTGGTAATTCTCTGCCCGAATCATTCAATGAACTCTGTTCAGCAAAGAATGTACTAAATAGCTCAGCGTTTTAAATTCGAAGTTTACTGTTTTCGATCAAATTCTCGTATGTAATCTGTTTTTTTTGCGCATTAGTTTCCAACGATGGTTTGACACCCAGAGCGGTTCGCCTGGACGGAATTTTATATGTTAAGAGGGGGCAATTTTTTTTTTTTTACATCTTCAAGCAAAAGTTCGTACCATACCTTTACAATTTAATTCACATCTAACTCTTGCAGTTTTTCATCCCAGGTGTTCTGACCTCAGGAATCATTAAAAGCAGCTCAGTCACTTTTGTCGTATTTCCGTATAAATCTTTTATATACTTTGACCTATCCACTTTTGCTGATAAATTATAAAAAGTACCTTGGTGGTCACTACCGCCCACATCGATTGTACCAGCTGAACTTACCAGATCAGGGAAGGAAACATCAATAATATTAAAATAAGTAGAAGACTCATCACTGATCCTAGCTGGATCAGTGACGAGTTGAGTTAAATTGCGACTTTCCAAATTGACGCCAATATACTATCATTAATAAACTGATATTCATTTAAATTGCCCATTATAATATGTCACTGATGCTTTATGTTTTGTCTTATCAATGCTTAATTCCAGATATGACCAGAAGTGAACGTTTGCATCTGGTGGTCTGCATACCACGTCTATGAAACACCTCAAATTTCTCTCCGTAATACCTTTGCACCATACGCATTCCAATCCTGGGGGCTATTCTTCTTTCCGTCGCGATATTATGTTTAAAGTAAATACACGAGAGGCCCTAATATAGTCTGGTGAGCCTGTCGGCCAATTGTTTTTGACTAAAAATATAGATACACACTTTACCACCATTCCCAATAAGTGGATTGCATCTGATCGGGTCCTGATGACCTTGATTATGAACGTGATGAGGAACTTTTTTTAGAACAGTAGACCAGTTTCAGCACGTTTCAGTGACAGCTAGATCGTCTACTTTGTTTCTTAGAATCGGATATTTAATTGAAAACATGAATGATGATCATTTTTACTTGTTAAATCTGACGTCCAGCTTATGCCGGTGGAGTACGATCTAGAACTCGTGCCCTGAGTAACAGATTAAATATCTAAGGTCATGGTGAATTACTTTTGATTTGTACACTTGCCTCATACTAAATCCCACCTCTTGCGATCTAACCATTATACATAGGTTACTACTGGATCGACATAGTCTCCACTGGTGTACATATCTATATAGATATTATGTTTCAGGAGCTGGTTATTGTGTAGCCTCAACACGTACGTATAATTATGCCTGCGAATATGACGATACCTTGAAAGTTTAACATTTACTGGTTTCGAAATAATAATATTCCATAGCATAAACGTAATTACACAAGATTCAAACTTTCAACTTTGAAATGTTTAACACCGTAGCTTTTAAAACGCAATCTGATTTTAAACAGCAAAACCCAGTGGTGTATGTTATGTATACCACAAAACTGGAAGATTTGAATGACAGCAGTACAAAAGAAAACTGCACAAAGAAAAATGAAAGCCCAAGCAGAATGATAACATCAAATGTGTATCCCAGGCCCATGTATTGTGCAATATTTAGCGACATCGCAAAACATCTTCACATGAAAAGCGGACCCAGTACGCATCTCTATCCCGCCTGCGAATACGGGTCAGGCGCCCCGACTTTGTTAACAGATTTTGTATCAGGCGAGACCTCGGTATGCAGCTACATGTACAACCAAAATGAAACAATATAACCTTGTACATATGTCTTCATCTGTTACCCAGATTTAATCCCTTTCTCCATCACATAGTTTTCCTTCTCGGGATGTAATAACTATGTGGATATTCAGTAGGAGCGGTTCCAATTAGCAATTTCATGTGTATTTGGCTGAACACACAACCATATGCACAAATTTCTTGCGGGTTAGAAATGTGTATTCCCATAAGATTCTTTGTTAAAGTGATATTCAATACGTTGTATAGTTTAGCAGCAAGAGTTATATCCATGAGTATTGTGACCACATACAACCATTAACCACATGAAATTTGGTCTTTCTGGGTAGAGCGGTTTTAAAGTTACAAAGGTGCAAACTACAATTGAAACTAATGGAAATAAACATAAATAGCCCACCAACCTACAGAGCCCTCTACTGAGAATCCACATGAACCAGTGGATCTTGACCTTACCTATTGTACATACATGATACGTGAAGTCTGCAATATATCGCCCTCTAGTTGGGTAATGTCGTCCCATCATATAAGCAATTTTGTGATGGATGATGGCATATTGTGATAACCATGTCTCTACATGTAAGCCATAAACTTGTCAGACACCCAAATGGAATTGAACCATCTTTACTTTATTACTGTTGAGTGACTGCACCATATGGTCCATATTTTAAAAAATCATAGCCATGAAAAAAAATCAAAACTAATCTCAGTAAATTTGCCACCATTTTATAATTTTGTGTTTTATTAGTAGTTGTTCAATAGTAATAGACCAACAACCGTGTATATTTAATTATTCCTAAATCAATTCAGGTATCCAGGGCATTAATTGCCCTACAACAGACTCATTTTTGTATTTCATAAAATCAAAGATATGACATTTAAATTGGGACATATGTTGATTTATCTCAAATTTCTAACTAGCACCACAATTTTTATGCAAAGTCTTACAATATTCCACTCATTCTTATCTACCGCCATTTCGCGAGGTCCGGTCATAAGATCTCAACAATCGAATTTGGCCTCCCTGTTCCACAGATCAAATATGAATGGGTACCTGATCCGGAACTGTAGACACTTCGTTTTGTTTCTGGGTTTTCTCTCGAAACATCTGACGAGTTTGTGATTGTAAAGTTCATTGTAAGTATTCGCCAGATGATAAACTTTGTATGCCTTACATCATGTTACATAGCATCGCTACAAACTGCTGCAAGGGAAATTGTATGGTCTGTTTTGAACAGGATACAAGATCTTTAGATTTGTCTGTTAATCAATAAAAATAGCCATTACTGAGTCAATATGCTATCTCAAATAAGCAAAAGAATGTTGGCATTCATCAGCACATAATTCTATTATCCTTTCCGTTCAACTAGCGTACCTCAATTGTGTCTAAATCCTTTGTAAACTGCCTATGATTGCTAGAATCAAATCGTAGAAATACCAACATTAAATTTATAAATAGTGTAACTTTTAATTGACTGGAGAATCCAACACTCACAGATCAACACCCAAGACACCATAAAAGTATGTTATCAACTAAAGAAAGTATAATTTAAGCCACCAGTATACACACACAAGCGCACACACAAGCGCGAGCACACACACACACACACACACACACACACACACACACACATATATATATATATAATTCCAATGGAATTATTAAGATTCGCCTCTTACTTGTAAAACGTCATCCTCAAATATACTAGAATTGCCGACTCGATCATAAGAGGGGTGTTCTCTCTCTCTCTCTCTCTCTCTCTCTCTCTCTCTCTCTCTCTCTCTCTCTCTCTCTCTCTCTCTCTCTCTCTCTCTCTCTCTCTCTCTCTCTCTCTCTCTCTATATATATATGTATATATATATATATATATATATATATATATATATATATATATATATATATATATATATATATATATATATATATATCTCCCTCCCTCGATAGAGAAAATATTAGGTAATGCTGGGAAGCTTATTGGCACTAACTACATAGAGATATTGTCTCTCTGGGATAGTTGGCCACTGCTAAGGGTACATTAGGAAGGACATTAGGTATAGCCAGTTATCCATAATATGAATACGAAGGTTTTTGAGGGGCAGCAAGCTGACATCAAATATGTATTATTATAATACTAGCTTGTGATCCAGTACTTCTGGTATTATGTGACAGTATGTTGCTATATAAATTAAAACACTTGTATTTCAGCATAGGTTTCTAACACAATTATATTATGAAAAGCATATATTATTTGAGAATACACGATCGAACAAGAAAAGAATTCTGTATGTGTCTTTAAATTTGCATAAATTAAAATGTTACACCTCTTGGTCACTTTTAATTAGATGTGCCCATTGTGTACATCTGTTGAAGACAGAGTGGTGGTTCTTTATATAATAGCACAAATATAGAACTGAAAGGTGAATAGCATTTCGGTCTCATAAATTAATAGATATCTAACATTTAAATCGTTCAAATGTGCTCAATTAGCGCAAATTAATATATTAAAACATTTGCTCGTGGTACATTAAATGTACCTACAGTACAAACCTATGACTCCAAGTTGGAATGGCACATCTATCTGTAATATGATGTAGATATTAAACATTTTCCTTCATTCTTTTATTTTCTAACCACTTTATTTTTGTTTGGGCTTCAACTCGGACAAGGTGCAAGCCATAAACGTCCGATTTGGCATGGGTATAGCACGAAGGAGGTGGTGAATTTTCTAATATCTTTCAAAAGAGTCAACAAGTTGAAAATCATGTAAATTAGGGCCAGCGAAAATTTCAGTCCGTTCTGGCTTCCAAAATTCTCAACTTAAAGGCCCAAATATTGGTTCTATTGGAACGGTTGATGGGAATGCGCATCTTGTGAACACATTACCACAATCGTAGAATATAAATGTACTCTAATTATGGAAACATCAAAATTGTAAAGCTGGATATTTTCAAAAATATTATAGATAAAGGTGCCATTTCAATTTCAATTCCTTAGTCTGTTCTCCAGACGCATTCAATGAGGCACAAACAAAAGTTGTACAATTTTGATTTATGCTAATTAGGGACAGATCAAAATTTAATTTAAAGTCGAGAATATTCCATACTATTACAGACAGAAGTGTCATTCAAACTTCAATTTACTGGTTTGTTGCATACGCATAAAGTGAACCACAAACAGAAACCAATGCCAATTAGGGTCATCTGCAAATTTTAAAGTTGAATGTCTTCTGTCGAGAGTAACCAGTCTCGCAGCAACATACCCATCGCCTAATGGCAATGTTCTATTTTTGGACATCAGATGTGTTTTTATGAACTGAGAAGAATCTTTGTTCTAGTCGTGTTCACAGAATGATAGTTCATACCTAATGATAATGCATAGCACAACTGAAAATTTAATAGGAAAATCGACCAAAAGCCAGCTTACCCTGCTCAAATTTACATGGGAGAAACACACTTTTTGTGAATTGCAGTCCATTTACATTTGAAGAACTTGTGTCGCTCCAACCTTACGGACCAGAATGATAACTGGTTTATTGAACACTCATCAAAATTCAAGATCACTCATTCACGTTGCTACAGTGAAAACATAACTCGTATGTAAAGTACTCCCTCCTTAGCAAAAGATTATCCAAAGCGGGTCCAGGAAAACCGTTATATTCTGCGGAAGTACACATATCCTAGTACTTGAATGAAAGGTGTTTTCACAAGGAACATGAATACTAAGGACTTAAGTCCCAGTTAGCATTGAAAGAGTTAGGACCACATCATTGTGAGGTCCAATATGCTACAGCAGGTGTACCAGTATTATTTGTTACAGTGTGACATCTTATGATTACGTTCCCATAGTTGATGTATTTCAGTCGACTGCACTGATGGGCAGCAATTTGAAGTTTCAATCTTCCATAAGAGTATAGTAAATAGAAAAGAAAGTAGAGCTTAATGGTATGTTTGTTGTAGTTTTGTTGATGATCAAAGGTCGTGGAATTTGGATGATTGTTACTTAACATAAGAATACTGACAATGAATGTACTTCAAAGACCAATCAGCACAGCCAAGAAACTATTTGCTACCCATAGCCATGTTTAGAAGCAGCTGCAGATAAGGTACCTAATTTCCAGTGCATGGAGTTATTTGACAAATTACAATTCAAACTATTCTTGCTGTCAAGATGTGCACACAACCATCAAAGACTGATTTTCCCCGCTCATTGGCATTTGAAAGTTGAAGAGGGCTACAGGATTCATCTTCTAGGAATATGTAAAGTAACGAACACTGTGGACTGACCATCAACAACACATTAGTTGGTCATGGATTATCATTGCTATCAAAATATGCACAGTTTATACACACAGATTTGCTTTCAATCAAACTTTTGTTTTGTAGTTTGCTTATATCTTTACAATGTGCAAAGTGACATTTTGGTAGTAAGCACTACAGAAATGGATATAAATGTGACCTACATGTAGTAGAGAAAAAAAAGTGACCCGCAACATGAAAAATACATGATTAATGTGTCCTAGTGATCTGAACACATGGGAAATTGTGACCTGATGATCCCATGGCGTTACCCATCTACAGACCCACCTTGAGGCTTTAGGTGCGCATGTTGGGCAGAGGATACACCTTAACCCACCTACCTATCTACCGATTTTATTGGCCGACAGGAAGGTTGGCTGAAAAAAAAATGGTAGAAGAGCATGCAAGATTCTGTTTACTTTATGTTTAAAATGATGTTTTAATGAATTATGTCTCAGGGTGGGATCGCCATCACAGCGCAACCTGTCGGAACAATTTAAGGCCTATGGGTCTGAAAAGTGTTCTTATGCAGTTTCAAAGCAATTAGCCATGCGGTTTTTGGCAAAATTTTTGAAGATTTTGAAAGATTTTGCCAAGTTTTAATACAAAATTTCAAAACTCACTGAACCAAGTCAGTAGAGATATAACCAAGCTGCATCCTCACCAAGTTTCAAGTGAAACTGGCTGACAATTTTGAAGCAGAAAACAAAAATGTGATTTACCATTGCCATCCTTACTCACTTGAATAGTAATCAATAGGAAGTGAGCAAACTGCTTAAAAATCAGAAGTGTACAGTCAGTACATCTTGGTCAAAAGTTGCGTGGCTTCCTGACTGGGAATACTTGTAACAAGTTTCAACTCAAACTGGGGAACAGTTTTGCAGAAACAAAACATGATTGCTTCTTGACCCACCCAAGGCTAATCCCCACTAAGCTTCAAGAGAGTCTAGCTGGTGGTTTTGGAGAAGCAAAAAATGTCAATTGTTGATTGGGAGATGATGAAAAGACGACCAAGAGATGAGCTCAGCTGACTGACTGCTGAGCTAAAAATTAGTCAGGGTCATACATCTGGAGATACTTCCAAGACACAGTCTGCCCAATTTCCCATCAACTTTCGTCAAATCCTTCACACTCACATAAAACTATTAAAAAAGAAAAAAGAACAGAGAGACCACGACTCTTCTGTATCATGTACACGGACATGCGTGCAAGAATACAACTTGATGTACCATAAACATTCCATATCCCTCTGGAAGGTAACAATTCACATAATTTCAGAGATGTATTCCTGGATTTGGATATGTGGGTCTCAAATGACAGGTTTGGCATTATTAAAGTCCGTCACAAAATTTATGAGTTTAACTTTGAAGTAGTCGATTATCCTCTCCCTGACAGTAATATTTCGGAAACTATTGGATATAATACATTTTGTCACAAATTTTGAGAATTGGTTGTATTTCTTCTAAATTTCAGGACTTTGCATCCAGAACCATATTTGTCTACAACCCGAGTCCAGGAGATTCAAGCATGCACTTTGACCATATACTTCTACAAATTTTGCTGTGAATATCCAGAGATTGTTAGAAAATTAGTTTTCAGTAACTTAAAAGATTTCAGCCTTGCCTGTTTTGCTGCTTAATTTTACCTCTTGGCATCACTGTGTTTTAATATTCACCATTCTGACATTTTAAGCCGACATGTAAGTGAACATTTACTCAATGTAAAAAAATAACTCAATTCAGCTGTCCTACCGAAGGGCTTCACCTATTTAGCTCATACATCATTTGCCAGGTTCATATTTTTTATCATGTGGTAGTCTTTGCTGAATATGTAGCTTAGCCAAAGAGCCGCTACTCAGAGACATGTACGTGTACAGGCTCCAAACCATGTTATGAGTAGCTACCCACTGAAGACCCTTAAATTTATTGGGGCTAAAACAGCTGATGTCAAAATTTTACAAAAGAATGGGACAGAAGTACTTCCATATATATATATATATATATATATATATATATATATATATATATATATATGTGTGTGTGTGTGTGTGTGTGTGTGTGTGTGTTAGTTGGACAGTGAAAGGTTAGCTTATGGAGTGTAGTTAGAACTATATGGAATAGGGTAATGACTACCAGGGTGTGGTTCTGGACAAAAAGACACAAATACAATAACAAAACACAAAGCTTTAATTTTCCAACGAATGATTTACTTATCACTGATGTATACAATTTTACCTGTGAAACCACATTTGACTGTAAAGGTGAAAATGTAATGATGTGGCAAACAGTCTAAAATATTTAACTGATCCAAGGCTGCTTGGTCAAGGGTGTCCATTATTCACATTAGTGGCAACATGCACCACCGTGTTGATCTAGTCTGCTAAGGTCAAGTTATGTCAATCATATTATTTGTCTTCATCCTATAACAAACTATCAAATTTAACATGTCCCACAATGACATGCAAGAATACAACAGATCCCATTAAACTGAACTTTGTAACGTTTCTGTGTCCAATTGTACACATCATATATCGGTACACATACAACATATTAATTGCACTTCTATAAGCATGATAGCTTCTGGCTTTCACATATAATACATTTGGTCCACCTTTTATCTACTGTAATTTGTTCCAATTAAATGCTTTTGTTACCCGTTTTGCAGACTGACAAGGCCCTGATGTTTCTGTTATGCCCTGTCTGTCAATAAGTACACTCCACTCATGTGAAGACAATGAAGGTATCTGAAGGTCTGGCTCAACAGGCAAGCATTTGTATGGGATGGAACAAGCTTCAGTAAATGCAATGTTCTGTGCTTAAAAATAAAATCCCTCAATTTTTATGCATCAACTGGTTGCAAAACCTCGCCCTAAAGGTAGGTCTATCAGAATGTTTCCTACAAACAAACATCTTTAAGACATTCAAGTGTAGTTACAAAATGGCATGAACCTTCTGCATACATTGCCATCACTTTGGAAGTATGCTGATACACCCTGAAAGCCAAACCACTCAAGTTTTAAGCCATACAAATTAACATTACAACTGCACCATTCATAATAATAAAGTCACAGCCTCTCTCTATATTACATGTGTTTCAGAGATATGTTTTAATTAATTCATCTACTTGCAATTAGTTTTCAAATAACTTTACACAGCAACAGAATTGTCCCTTAAAACAATTCCTTCTCCCTGCATGTCTTTAAATTAAAGTTATGAACAAATTGGCTTCCTCACACCACTCAAATCATCCCATCAAGTCAATGGTTTTATATTTCCACAGTATGTCATTAAAATCACCTGGGTATCACTTATAAAAAATAAGGATAACTAGAACATGATTTTACAGGACTACTTTCCTCTGCTTGGCCCTCTCATCAAAAAAAGAGGTCACTACACATCTTACAATCTCGCGTGAGGTTTTACCAGTTTGTATAATCTGTCTGAAGTTTGATGAACCCATGTCAAATCTTTCTCCAACTATTGCACAGTTGCTGTTTTATTGAAAAAGAAGCAGATGAGGAAACAGGTGCAAAAATAATACATCTTCTACACAATGCACACAGGCAGGAATCAAGATTGAAACATTATTTATGTAAAGAAGACCCTTATGTGTCATGTTTCATGACCCTCACACACACTTACACACCCACAAGCAAAATGACAGATCTTCAATGCAGACATGTTACCCTCTCTGCACGATAAGGGGTCTATCAAGACCATACACAATTTAGCAATGCATTTTGTCATCACAATGCTTGCCACTGTTGTTCTAGGATCTCAAGTTTTCAACTGCAATGAACCAATGTTATGACATTCACTGTGATCAAAAACAACAACACAATGTAGAACTCTTTGAACTAAATTCTTGATATTGAATGTGGTTGATTGTTGTTTAGTTTTTTAGAGCTCTTAAGTCAACTCTGAAACTTTTGAGCTGCAACTTGAAAAGCTATAAAATCCCTTCTTGCAAACATGTTTACGGCAAATTGCAAGACCATTAATGAATGAAGTACCCAAAATAGTGTAAGTTTGTTTTTCCCTAAAAAGCAAGTACATGTATTATAATCTGGACCAACTGTATGTCTCACTGGAACAGTGCTTGCACCTTGTGATCATTTTGCAACTGACCTATCAATCATCTCTGCAAGTGAAGGAAGAATTCTCCCCCCCCCCCCAACAAAAACAGAACAAAAAAACAAAAAACAAAAAAAAACCCAAAAAAAAACATCACTCACACACAATCAGCAGGATGACTTTCACAAAATTGATTCAAACTGCAAATATAAATAGTAAAAAAATCAACTTAAAATGTCCAGTAGTTCGTATTTCCTAGTTGATGTATATTCTGCTTTGCACAGCAGTGTACGTACCAATGGCAGGTCACTTATCATGAATTTCTCACTTTACATTTAATGTAGGTATTAATTTTGTGAATTTGCCATCACCCTTTTGGGGGAATATTGACTGCTTCTCGATTTAGTGATCCTTAAAAGTTCACAAATGAAATGAAATATATCTGCTGTGCACGTAATTGCTATTCACTTACAACAACCATCCAAGCTGGTGGTCACTGTCTACTAATTAGTAGACCTGGCTTATATTTATAAAAGCTTTACATAGAGGTCTGGGACTAACTTCAGCAAAAAGTGTCTCTATTTTCAATCCTTATGTTAAATTTGTATGATACAGGAAAAACTCAAGGATTTAATGTTACAAACTTTCTGTTGCAGAACTTTTTGTCTCTTCCCATGTCTGTTCTCATAATAGACTTAGTCCCATACTCTTAATATCTACGTGTCACACAACAGGACCTTCAAGTTTCAAAAGGAAGCAGAATGTACCGCAAGTTTCATATAAAAGATACCGTGACCACATTTATTTCATGTTCACTTCTGAAAACAAACTGAATCATGTAAATTGTATACACTTATTGTGACAATGAAGAAAATATGTTATATATTAATTCATACAATTATAAATAGTGTTCCTTCTGTAGCAAATATTTCAAATTTGAATTATAGTGGTATCAAAATAATAGAAAACTGCACATCATGTTAACAGCTAATCACAAGTTGTACTACTAACTCCATGGTGCCATCAACACTGACGTTCGAGTTTGTACAAAAACAATATGCATTCGAAACAAAATAGAACCTAATTTAATAAATTTCTGACCCTGCTATAATGAAAATATTAATATTTGAAGTGTCACACCACACATTAACCTCCACAACAATTTAAGTTTACCAACATAATGAAGGGAAACAATGGTTTGCATATGGTACTAACTTAAAAAGAGCACACAGTCTATATCAAACAAATGCTCACAAACAATTCAGTTCCCGGCACATAAATCCATTTCAACTTGCAAGTCTTTTAATTTTTACTAGCAGCTTCGACAGAAATCCTTTTTAAATAGTCCATGTGGCTCCTTACAGGTGGCAGTGTCTTGGCTCGCTTGTGTACATGCACCCATAAACAAACATACACAAAATAAACGCCAGGTAAGCTGGGCACCACTCATATCTAACTTACAGCGTACATAATCTGACTTTTCTTCCAGCACACTATGTGTGTGTGTATGTATATATATATACATACATACACATCACATACTGACACCAAGCAGATTTTTAAAGCACTGACAGAATTTGCTAGCATGTTACATCAGTGCTTCAATTTAGGCAACAGCAGCCATTAACCCTGTACATGCAAAAAATACTTCCGAAATCTGCAAATATGAACACGTCAAATTGATACATTTTATCACATCTGCGTTCTATATTATTATTATAAAAGAAGCAGTAATTCATAAAGTGGGTAGAGTATGGGATAGGAAAGCTCAATTACTTTTCAGTTTTAACATTAAAGATGCCAACATCACTTTACTTTTTTGCTGTTGTTGTTGTTCTTGTCAGTATAACTTGTATGTATATGCATGTACTGCATGCAGGCATACATTTATTTTGTAATCATAGTTCATTACTGCCAATGCGTATGGTTCACAGCTGACCACAATGATCACATCCCAAGAATGGACCCTGTAGTGAACATGGTAAAATAAAAGCCAACAAAACAGCATTACAGATCCTCAGCACTTGCCTTTAGGAGGTTAACCTTCCAGTACTAGCTGGATCCTCAGCACTTGTTATTATGAGGTTAACCTTCCAGTACTAGTTGAATCCTCAGCACTTATCTTTACCAGGTTAACGTTCCAGTAGTAGCTGAATCCTCAGCACTTATCTTTACCAGGTTAACCTTCCACTACTAGCTGAATCCTCAGCACTTATCTTTACCAGGTTAACCTTCCAGTACTAGCTGAATCCTCAGCACTTATCTCTACGAGGTTAACCTTCCAGTACTAGCTGATTCCTCAGCACTTATCTTTATGAGGCTAACCTTCCAGTACTAGCTGGAGACTGAGTCAACACCTTTCCTGCATGTGCTTTGGACACGATATGCCTCAATGGAACTCAGGCAATTTGCTGACCTGGACCCTTCTTCTGCTCTGTGGAACTACAAGCATCAATAAATGTCAATGCAAAGGTCTTTTTTTTTTTTTAAACTGGAATTTCAACATGGATTCACCATGAAATTCAGAGGAGCACAGGTTTTCTTTTGATTAGCACTAAAAGATGCCATTGTTACTGAACTGGCAATTTATTCCCAGTTCTCCCCACATTTTCAAAAGTATATTACATTTCTTTTTAATCCTTTTTTTTTTTTTTTATTTCTGTAGCTGCAAAAAAAAAAAATCAATATATCATGTTTTTCCAAAGCACATTCCTGTCTGTAATAAAACAGACCTGTGGCACATAAATACAAACAGAGGTTGAAACAGAAAGGAAAAAACAAAACAAAACAAAAGGAAAAAGATTCACAAAATTATATACAAGCCTGCACAGGTCTGCTGGTAGCACCAATGTGGTAATGTTGACATATCTCATGTACACATGCTGTTTCTGTTAAACGCAGATTTTGAGCCTGCTTTGAAGAGTTGTTGAAAAAAGAGGTCCTGAATTAGACCATCACAACAAAATAGGATGACTTTGCTTTTCACAGGGTTTGAGTTTCAATTCTTATTTCAGGAATTTCACTAGCAATTTTTTCATTGTTCTTCTTCAAATTCTTAAATCAAAACATTAAAAGGTTCCACAGATTGTATTTTTCACTGTTTTAAAATATTGACATATAGAAGTACTATCAGACAAACTTGTTAGACAATTTCAGTCAATTCACTTGCACTATGCTGAAGAACTCAGAGGAATAAAGATTTATTTCCATGACCTTTGTTACCATTGTTGTGGCCTGTGTGCCTGCCAGCCATGTCACCTTCTGCCCTACCAATTACATTTGTGATCATATCCTGTATTGCTCTTAGTCAACCACTTCTAATGACCTAGCAGACGAAAAATCAAGGTCATCATCTAACTTCAATGTCGCTTCCCATAAACCCTTGGGAAGTTTTACAACTGAGAGTTGCAGCCAGCAAGGTCACTTAAGAAAAAACAAAACATATGCAGCTTGTAATAAAAGTGAGAGAGGCCATTCATGAGATTTTGCTCCATTGAAAAATCGTATGATGACAGGCTAGCACTCTTGGCCAAATTTAGCAGTCACCTGGATTGTCTAGCATTTGCATCATTCTCCAAATCATTTTAACAAGGTCATTCAAGTTCACCAAATATGTCTCCAGGAGCTCATCAACAACACAAGTCAAATATGTGCTTCACAGCCTTAGCTGGTTGTCCTCAAACAGAATTTTGTTTGATCCACATGTTGCAATTACACAATCAAAAAATACAATAAAGTGAAATCAGTCTTTCCGAAGTTACCCCTTTTGCTACATAAAATAACCATCTCATCCAATTAATCTTCAACAAAGTTTCATGACCACAAGGACAGGTCCCGTCACTGGCATGCACAACAAAAATGTGGCAATTACCAATCCTATCAACCAGTGCTTTTGACTCACTGGCACCTTTAGGCAAATGTAAACACACATGATGGTAACAAATTGATACATGTAGGGCCCAGGGTGTTAAAAAGGAGACTTCACAGTATGACTGATGAATAAAGGCTTCAACAAAGAAATGGCAGCACCAGAAAGAAAATGTATTCAAGCAGATTTATCCTGGCACACGGAGACTGTACTATCATCCATAACTTGTCCTTCAGCCTCCTTCAACGCCTTAAGACTAATGTGAGCCTTCTGTATCTTCTTGTGGATAAGCTATTACAGGAATAACATGTCCATATAAATTTCACCATCATAATGGATTATCATAATGAAACATGGCTGTATATAATTATATTGTTCAAAATGAATGTCCCTAGAAGTCAGAATTTTCAATACGATTGTTTTAACTCCTTCAGTGAAAATGGGGGGGGGGGGGGATACGGTAATGTAAATCTTTGTGCTAAGCCTAAAGCAAAACGACAGGAGTGTTTTATAATTACATAAGTTTGACAAAGACTAATTTATTCAGATACTTGGGCTGGTTTTGGTTCATTTTTTTTGGGGGGGGGGGGTGTTACGTTAATGTAAATCTTTGTCCTAAGCCTAAAGTAGAAAGACAAGGTTGTGTTTTAATTACACAAGTTTGACAAAGACTGTATTGTATTAGATATTTGGGCTGGTTTTTGTTTTAGCTCTGTGTATGTTGTAATGTCACCATTTGGCAGATTAGTCAACTTTTCTGGCATATAAATGCTTGAGGTTAACAAGAAAAAAAAAAATCCCACACACACACATACACTCCAATACTGAAATTTGACACATCATCGTCATCTTATTTGCAGGTGGCGAATTAAAATTCTGTGAACAAAATTGTCTGCCTGAAGTGGCATCTCTCATTGACACACATTTATGGGATATGTAATACAGTCACATTTGGCCAACAAAATTGGTCCCCATGTAGACCTGAACCATATAATAAATTACATGAGTACTGAGACAATGAAATAAACTAAATGATGGTCACCAATGTTTATCTACCATAAACATACTTGTGGCCTTGATACAAATGAACTGATTTACAAATATATATATATATACACTGTACACAGGTACGTTAACACTATACCTGTGTTGATCCAACATAAAACTTTCGATGTAATGAAAACTGCACACACTTCATACAAACACACATTCGCTCACTCAGTATTGGGAAAATAATTTTGTGCCCAGGGCTCCAATTAGTTTATCTGACATGTGAAAAAGCACTGAAACTATTTTACAATTTAAAAAAAATGAACAAAAATCACAAAGCTCAAGTACATGATACAATGCATTGCATGTTGATTATATACATGCAAATAATGCTCAAAGGCAAGACACCTGGTGGATCATGATAATGAACATTTTTAAGCATACATGTGGGAGGCACTTCTTGCTGTTTGAAAAAATTGGCCAGCTTATAATTGAACAGAGATGCAAGACCTGAAAAAAAAAAAATCAATTTGTCATATTCAATGAACTCTTACATGGGACAGTAATATCAGGAGTAGACAGTACACTGTAGTCCGCATGCTAGACTATCCTGTTCTTATTTCATCCTTAAGTTCATTCCACATTCAAAAATACTCTAAAGTTCATTTTGCACACAATATGCAATACATCTTCACTGTCATCACACTCACATGAAGCAGAGTTGGGATACCCTTCACACATAGTATGGCCTATTTTTAACAGACTGATTGGCTGGCAGAGAAGGTATTGCCTCAGTAAACAAAGAACCTGATTGGGTAAGAGATAATGTTACTCCAGCCACATCAATACAAGGAGCCTTTTCAATCACCATTTCACCATGGGTGGGAGATCTACTACATACTTTTTCATGAAAATCAATCAAATTTTACAACCTCCCGCTTGATTGACAATGCTCCCCATGGTAAGAGAATGGGGCTCCCGCTGACGGCAGCTGTTTACATGATTATCTCCTGTTTGCTGGGTTCTGTAGGTTGGAGTCTTTGTATTTTGTTAAAATATAATTTCCAGGGGAATTGTATTTTCAGCTTCTTCAGAGGTCTTCCATTCAAGCCCATGTACCAACATACCTGGTGCCAGGTCAGTGGTTTTTGTATTGTATGGAAGGTCAAGCAGCTCCAGCATGACTTGCCAGGCACTGCAAAAACCACTGACCACAACCTTCTTCAGTGAAGAACATTTAAGCAGGAAACCTCATCATGGTACACACATGTATTAATCTCACCAAATTTTGTACTAATTTCATGGGGACGTGTAAAATACAAAGCTTCACAAATTGCAAAATATTTCAAATTCTTTTGCTAGAAATGACACAAAATGTTTGCTGGAGAAGTATTGCAATAATGACTATATTGATCACTAATACATGCACATGTAGATCCATTCAAGTGTTAAGCTAATGCCCAATGAATGTGAGAATTTGTATGTGGATGACATACATGTTGTAGGTCAGATACAATGCAAATGTCACTGTCAAGGTGGACTTGTGCAACAACACCTATATATGAACCTGAACATGCTAAAGGAACATGCTGCAGCAGGCTGCATCCTAACCATCGCAACACACTACATAGTCTACACCTAGCATCACAGTTAACAAGGTACATACATGACATCACTCAAATTCTGGAATATTTTTGGTGTACTCTGTATGTCATAACTCAAGTTCGACTGTGACCCTATGGCTCTCAACAATCTTTTAAGCTAATCAGCTCAAAGAGGTTTGTTTCCCCACAATATACACCTACCTTTCTGTGCTGTCATGTCAATTCTTGTACATTGTATGTTCCAACATACCTTGTATATTTATTTGCAAAGTGAAGCAACCCGATTTATGAATTACAAAAGTATAAATATATATATATATATATATATATATATATATATATATATATATAATATACATAAAATCAGATATTGAACAGGTTACTAGGGGAACTGTCACAAATATTTCCTCCCATGTTGCATTTATCATTATTTGGAGTTTATACCGCTTGGAGAAAAAAATCTGTAGGCTGTGGCAACAACCTTGTGACGATTACCAGTCAAGTCTTTCATTGGATAATACTGCACTTCACCAGCAAAAAGTGTTAGACTGAGGCAGACAGCAACACACAATGGCACAAGTCTCTCTGCAAGGGTCTGCCTCTTAACTCCAGAAGTCAGGACTGGATTTGGGTGTGGCTGGGCAGTATCACAGCAGAGATAGTAGTACCACCTGCCACTGTATGCTGCTGGTCTCATACCACTGTCAGCTGGTGACCTACAGCATAAGCCACTGAAAGGTTCTCCCAGTGCATGACGTTCACTCCCAGCTTCTTCCCGCTTCAGTTTGAACACCTAGCAAAAGCTAATCATGAGCTGAATATTTTCCCAAACAAGCTACCTTGCTCCAGTCAAACAGTCTATGCAAAAGCCGCCTGCCCTAACATACAGTTGCATTTTTACTTATGATGTATGACAACCCAAAAATTTTCCACTCAGCTAAAATGTAAAATATTATTGGTGAATCACGCATGCAATGTATTTTGTCAGAACATGTACATGTACATAACTTTTAAACAAAGTCATTTAATCTAACAGGAGCCCAATCAAAACCTTCATCATTCCCCCCATCACATACTTTGAGCCCCTGCTTTCTTTATGTATTTTGATGTCCCACTGTGCAAGTACCTTGAATACAAGCGTTTTTTTGCCGGTGGACAACCAAAAAGTTTCACCAAAAAATTTGACTCTAAATCATATGTAAGCTTTGCCACAAGGCAGTTGAACGGATAATGTTTCGAAAACATTAGAATCAATTATACATAATCCACTGTTGTGATTTTAACTGTATCAATATTGGTCCACATCAACCCCCTTACAAATGATTACGTATACACTTTAAAAAAGTTTTCTGAATAAATGAGCATATCACTAGATCAAAAATAAATACAAACAATTTGCTTGTAGCTAAGGACAGACTTTCCAGTTACATGTACTTGGTTCAAACACAGATCAGAACTTGATGTACAAGCCTTGATCAAAGAGGCTATTGTACATAAAGTTACAGCCTTTTTCCCCCAACCCATAGCTTCAACCACAACAGTCTGCATCCATGGGATCACTTAACACATACATGAAAGGTTTTTCCATTTCAGTATGGATAACTTTTATTTTCATGACTTAAGACAGAGGCTTTCCTTCTTTCTTCCCCCCCCCCCCCCTTCAAAAATAAGATATATGTACTTTCACAGAGAACATGCAGAATTCGAAAATTTGAAATATATTGGGATTTCCATGGGGCAAATATCTGGGATATGTACATGTACGGGCTCTGATATATGTGGTAAAAACTAGCAATATCTGAGATACAGTTTATACTGAAAAAAAAGAAGGACAACTCAGAGAGTTTCAGACAGGATGATGCATGTGAGATACAAAACAGGAATAAGAATAATTCAGGTGGGTCTACAGCTAAGCCATGTCTGACTTTTTGCCAGTTCGACTGGAAACTAGGAAACAAAACAGTTAACAACTCTATGTACATACTCTTGCTGTGTATATTCTAAGATACACAAGCGCAGTATATGTACATAAACAAATGGTCAAAATCTAAATGCACCCTGAAACAAAACAGTGACAAAAATCAGAATCAAGACTGTGCATGTACACTTAATTTCAACACGATCAGCACATATGTATGTTAGAGTTCCTGAAGACAGATTATGCTTATAATGGGTGAATCTCTGTGCTTTCATCTTTTAGCCACAATCTTTATACTTCTGACTGGAAGTTGCACTTTGCTATTTGTGAAGTCTTTGTCTGCCACCAAACCTGTAGGTTTACATGTACTTTCAAGGTCACTGGCTACAAGAAAAACAGATGTGGCAGGAGGAGCAGTTTTGAAGGGTTTCCATGCCAAAAAGGACTACTCAGTCACAATCATGCATGACAACTGTGGGTTGGCTACAGGTACAGGCATTAATTTGGCACAAAAACTACAAAGTATATATGTGCAAGTACATGTATGTATCTAGTTATAGTTTGTCATGGATGGAGCAGTTAAGTCAATTATGAGTAATGGTTTCAATATATATATAAACATGTACCTTGCACAGAGACAAGGTACACATCCTTAGGTATACATGCATACAAACATACACACAATCACACTTTGTACTCATCTAGCAATAAAATATATTCTACATTTACAGTGTATATATACAAGCAATAGCCATTTGCTTTTCAAGCCTGCCAACACTGGATTTTTTTTCATAATATGATTGACACACATTCTTGACCTTATCAAACATATTCAACATACATGGTGGGGGTGGGGGACACATGTGGTATATACTAATTATACATTGTGGGCCCCAGAACTGCTTGGACTGATGAAACCCTAGACTTAATCACCTACAATGTACATGTACAGATATTATGAAATGCCGTAACCACGGTAATATACATTCTATAGCATCATACTATAGAAACAAATTCACTGTCAAACCAAATGCTAGAGAGAATAAAAATGGAAGTGTTTGCTTTGTGAAATCTCTGTTGAAAGTGCAGCATTAAAGAGCAGGGTTTAAAGGATTTTACATGGACTTACCAAGCATTTGGCTACTATACCATATTTTTATCTACTTAGCATGAAGGACTGTTGAAAAAGAAAACAATATAAACAAAAAACAGAATTTGGAAATGTTGAATGCATCAAATTTATGGGTAATCCATGCTCTGCACTTCACAGCAGTTTAATATCTGTAAAATGTACAAGTCTTTTCTTTGGCTATTTCTTTCAAATGGGGCTGGGGGCTGGGATTGGGATTGGAGTGCACTAAACTGGTTAATATGGCAGGTTCTGACATACATGTAAGGTGGAAGCCCCATGGGCTGTCTACATTTACACATTTTACCTTACATACTTATGAATATTTTAACAAAACTCTTTTTTATCATTTATCAGAGGCAAGTGAGGTACATGTACATTCCTCACTTACCAACATGCTTTGTTTACTCTGACAAAACTTTTTTTAAGAAAAAAAAATTATAAATTATGATATTTGTTCCAAGGAAATGACCATGATCACTCACATTTTCAGATCTCATGCATGGATCAAGGTCATGTCCAAGTCCAAATTTGTACCAGAAATACTATAACCTGACAACCCGATGATGGGCAAAGCAAATATACAATATACATCATGTATAAATACTCCATAGCAGCTCTCACAAAATTCTGACCAATTAACTGATGTTATGCTGATGAATCTACTTCCACGTCACTCTGAATGTCAAATGTTGTAACATCTTCTGTATGCATTTCCATCACATGTAGCTGAATCATGTTGAGATCTGTGGCAGTAAAACCACAAAGCTGGCATTGGAAGTAAGAGAGTAGATGAGACCTTGAGTGATCTTCCAACTCTTCCTCAGAGCCACAAGTGAAATAACAGTTCTTTGTGTCGCACCTATAAATAGGTCCAAATGTCTTTCCATGGTCTGTGGACACCAGAATGTGATTATATGGCTTCTTGCGATTGTGATGTTCCAAAACATGATTGGTCGCTGACCCTTCAAACACAAACAACCGGTAACATATTTTACATTTGAAAAGTCTTTGATTGCGTTCAAGGAGCTGACGTTGACGCATGTCACCTTTTGATTTATCTACTGTCCTTGCTTCAGTACTCTCTACCTTCTTTTTGGAGTTCACTTTTGAAGATTTTGTGCTCTTTTCACTTGTGACCACCTTTTGCCCAGAAGAAGAGTCTGCCTGTGTGTTTTCAAGACTAGGATTTGGTCGCACTGTCTGTTCCACAAGATGTCTATTTTTGCTTAGCTTCTTTGTCAGCCTCCAGTTTGGGTGACTGCAAATAATGTGTGACTTGAACAAGTTGTACTTGTCTGTAGTAAATGAACACAAAGCACACTCCATTGTTTCACTGGAGCAAATCACAAAAGAATTGATCTCTGGCCTATCCTGCTTGTTATGTAAATTCTGCACCCAGCCAGTTATATAAGGAGATTGCAAATTTTTGTTTGAGGTTGACTGATCATCGCTTTCATCATTTAATGTTCCCTCCAGTCCAGCACTGTCTGTCGTTGCTGCTCCATCTATGAGTCCCTCCTCTGAGGCCTCAGCATCAAAGATGTCTGAAGCAGTGGTCTCTGGCGAGTTTGGTTCAGTCTGCGCCAGCTCCTCCTCCTGAACCCCGTCCTGTTCAACTTTCACAAGCTTTATAACAAGCTTTGTCTCTTTTAACTTCTCCCCATTCATATTGTTTGAAAGCTCCTGACTTGTTGTGCTAGTGTGTTCCCCATTAGTTAATAGCTGTGCTAACGTAGACTCTTCCCTTCCAGGATCTAAGCGCCGCCTCTTTCTGGCAGGCTCACTGGAGACACTCCCTGAATTTTTTCTATTAGCACCATCAGAGTTTAAAGGGGCAGAAACACCAGGACTACTAGGCTTGGCAGCCTTTGTGCTAGGCAATGAACATGCTGAGGCAGCTGATTTGATATCAGTTTCTTGTTCACTTTCTATTTCATCTTGATCAGTGCTAATTGCAACAGAGTTGGTTGCTTCCTGAACAATTGTAGCAGGTGCTACCACTTCTCCATCAGCAGATCCTTCTGGTGACTTGACCACCAGATTTCCCACTGGAGTAGCTAAAAGATGTTGGGGAATAACAATGTGATCTCCTATCCTGTACACAGAGGTCATTTGATTATTGGTTGCCGTGGGAACCACAATAGTTTGGCCACTCAAAAGGCCACCAGCCCCTGCAATACTTGACAATGGGATCTGGTACACCAGGTTCTGCTGACCAGCTATTGTTCCCACTTTCAGTGTGTCCACGCTATTAGCACTTGACAAAGCCCCGTTCTTGATCACAATTCCATCTCCTTGTCCATCTAAATTGTTTCCATGGAACGGTATTAGGATCCCCACAGAATCCTCTCCTGTGGGGTGATCAGAGTCTTTGATTCCTGCTTTAAGGACTGTTTCTTCTGTTGCAATAGAGGTCTCTACATTTAAATGATTATCATCTAAACATAACTCACTACTGAGTTCACTGTTGTGTTCTTCAAAGTCTGAGTCAAGCACCTCTGGTTTGAGACAATTTTCGGCCAGATTGTCCCATGGGTGCCTGCCTACCCCAAAAGACTCTCCATCAGCATCATCAAATGCACTCTCTGTGGACAACTGGTGTCCATACACTTCATCATAGTCTGGATGGTGGCCCTCCTCTCTGATCACCTCCATGTCTGAAAGCAAAGGACACAAACTTAAACTTGTAAGCTTGCATGTACACTGCATATGTAGCTTGTACAGGGTAGACCTCTCTCTTCAATCCTGTTACACACATGTACATGCAAATGTATCCAGTGACAGCAACAAAATTTCATTTATTAACTTATTTACTTCCCAAAGACACTGAACATATATATATATATACGTGTATAGATATAATACTTAAAGGAGGGCACTCATTACGTTGTATTTTAAGTGTTTTGGGAACTTCATGTCAGGCACTTACCACATGTAAAATGGTTTAGTTATATTTTATTCCATATTTCTAAAATCTGCATTTTAATGCTGCTGAAATCAGCTTTACCTGTCAAATTACCGGAAGCGGCAAACCTATGGAAGATCAAAGGCGATTTCGCGGATCACGGGAGTCCTACTTCTGCACCTAGTTTTTTTTACTTGATGAGAATAAACTCCTAGTTTCAAATTGAAGTGGTCGGAAATGTAACGAAAACTAATAATATATGTCAATGTATATGCAGCAGTTGTTTAAAACTGTTTTTAATAACTCGTTTTAGCGAGAAAAAAGCAACGTTTACGAGTCACGATATGTCACGTCTTTCCTCGCGCGATCTTGGACATATTTATAGCCAAATTTGGAAACAGCGGTATTCTGCAGCCTTCTACAACTCCGTGCGGTAGAGAGTTCCAAGTTTTTTCATTGACCGCGAACAGACGAAAATGCCAAGGTGTGTTTCGTGCGGTGGCACAGCCACCGAATATCCAGAAAGATATTTTCATTCTTGGCCAAAAGACACATCATTAGCAGATAAATGGAATGCTATTATGAAAATCCCAGAAGAAGTATTGGCAGCATACAAAAGCACGAAGTTGTGTTCAGCGCACTTCAAGCTGCGTGACGAATTCCGATCGTTTGATAACTCCCGGAGCTCATATTATCGCTCACGTTACACGGTCACGATTTACGACCGATTATCATGAAGGGAGTAAATACATTGATAAATAATAATTGATTTGATTGAAACACATAACATATGCATATTCTTTACGTCGATAACAACCTCGGAAACAATTTTCATAATTTGAAGTGGCTTTGTGTTGAACAATGATCATGGTGCGCTTGGCTTCGTTATCAACCGATGGCTATGATTGGCCAGTTGTATAGTCGCTTCTAATTGGTCCGACATCTCGACTGGCTTCGCGTAATGGTGAACTGCTGGTAATGTGGGGGTTTTAATATTTGGCAATAAACATCGGAAATTTGTGAAAATTAATAAAATAAACATCAGATATGAAATCCTGATGAAAAATCCTTTCCAATGATGTATAATACAACGTAAGGAGTGCCTTCCTTTAACATCTTCCGACCTGTAAGTAATTAAAAACATTCATGCATTGAAGCACTTTTTTCTTTTAATGTATAATCTGATTTGGCCAGTTGCAGTCATGTACTTCAATCAAAGCATTAAACTGAAGGCAGTGTGTGTTCACCTGCATGAAAATAACAACAGCTTGGAGGTGCATGTCCCCACAGTTGGAAGTGGACCTGGTGTATGATTAAGAAGAAAATTACATGAACAAACATTGGTACCTCAATATCAATCGGGCAAATACATATATTCATATCTCTCATTACATAATTTTGAAAATTATAAAACAAATTGCCACATTAAATGTACAAGCTTGATGGAGATTGAGTCAAACTGCATGGATCCACCATTGCCAATGTCAGATTTGCTGCTATCCCTGCAGTCACAATGCTATCATGCACATGTACTGTTACTGATAATTCACACTTTCAAAAATTTGTTTAAAAATCAAGAAATACCAGCTGCCACCATGTAGCGTACAAAATAGTGGAGACTAAAACAAGGTACATGAACATTCCAAGCAAGTTTGAAGAGAATCCAGCATGTGGTTTGAGAAAAATAGAAAGAAACAAAAATATGGAATAAGAGGCCCATGGGCCCAATGCTCTGAAAACATATAGTCTGAAGACCATCACCAAAATTCATAATTCCCTGAAATACATTTCCTCCATGGCCCTGAGAAATAAGTCAAGTTCATCCATTTAATGCAGCATTGAACTTTCACATGAACACACACTTGTAGTATATTTGGTATCCTTCCCATTATCTTTATCAACACACTAAAGTTAGTGTTCTTTTCTTAAGTAATGTATCTGACCTTGAAAAATTAGTCAAGGTGACGCAACATATTACAGAATTTGACCATTAGCCTGAGTGATGCATATTTGGTGTAAGTTTTGCAGTTCCATCTCAATCTATTATGTCATGGGCATCACAATAGAATCATTTTCTGATATGCATTACCTCCATGACCTTGAAGAAATAGGTCAAGGTTACCCACAGTAAGCGATATCACACTTTACATGATACACATTTGTGGTACATTTGGTACAGCCTTCTCAATTCTCAACATGCCAAACTTAGCGTCCTTTACTCCATCCTCAATGACCTCCAAAACTATGTCACACTCACCCAAATTTTCATGAAATTTGATTAATATTGTCCTAAAGCATATATAGTTAAATTGGGAAGTTCTGTTTCAATTCATAATCATAATAGATTTACTGTACTTTTGATACCTGTGATGCTTTTTCCACATGCTGTCCTACTCTTTGCTAAAAAAGATGGTCCAAGATGTACCTTGCTTGTCTACAATCAAGGTTTGTTAATATGCAGCCCCCCCTGCAGCTCCTATCTAGCCTTATCTGACTCAAGTTACTGTCTCCTTTGATCAACAAAGTGGATGTCAAAAATAGCCACCACTGGCTTGGGTGGCAGGTAATTGGTTGATCAACAGGCTAATTACCCTTACTGGATAGGACTGGATAGGCACTACCAGAGGTTGCATATTAATAAACCTTGGTTGTAGATAAACGTGATACTTCTGTTTTAACAGAGTGTAGTACCTCATGACTAAACATCAGCATCAATGCTGCCATGACTCCACAAGTGATAAACTTTTGTCTATAATATTCCAGTTATGGTATATTGATACATGTGCACAGACACAATTAAAGTGATGAAAAAATCATTTCCTGAAATGCATTCCCTCCATGACTTTGAGAATGTAGGTCAAGGTCACCCATATTATGCAATATAGAACTTCCATATATGATACACATTTGATACATTCAGAAATGCTTACCTTTGTATTTCTCATAATGTAAAATTTAGCTACCTTGTTTACTATGTTCTTAATGCCCTTGAAAATAGGGTCATGGTCATTCAAAATTTGACAACTGGTCCTATGCATACATGTATCTGGTGTAAATTAAGATGTTGCCATCTGAATATATAATCAACATTATAATCATAATGTATTTTTTTTACACCTGTGATGCTAGTTCCACTTCATACCACCAGTGGCACAACCATGACTCCACACATCATATACTTTTGTCTGTATACTGCTCCTGTAATCATATACAATATATATACTGATACTCCATGTGCACAAGTTCTGATATAATAACTACAGTGGTACCTGCCTTGAGACACCCCTTCAATGAGAGACCGCATGTCTTCTTAAGGTAGCGAAATACAAATCACCCGAAATTTCGGCCAAAAAAATGTTTTTTGATCTTTGTATGGATGAATATCTTATGTATATGTCATGTAAATATCAAATTTTTGCTGAAATTGCAAAACAGAGAAAAAAGGGAGTATTTAGTAGAGCTTCTTGCTGAGCGTGGACAGTCACGCCGGCTGTGTTTGTTGTTAGTGTGAAGGGGATGGGCTTTGGAAAGTGGTCACATGACGGGTCATGGCAACACCTCTTTTAAAAATGGCCACCGCTGTGTCCGCTCCAGCGATGACACTGATGCATTAGCACCGTGGTTCCCAAACCATAGGGTCATACATTTTATTCATTAGGTCGCTCTTGTTACATGTACTTTGTTTTCTTCTTTATGCTATCTTGAATTTTTAACATTTAATCCGAAGAAAACTGTTGAAGACAAGCCGTACAGTCAGCCGAGATCATGACATGACTGCACGTCCTAATCCTACTTCAAAGGCATTGCTGTTTCAATGCCCTCTTTCATCACCGATGTGGCAGCGATTGTTTTCTCACCCAAAGAAACCAATAGTTCTAATCAGATTTAATAATTCATGCACAAGTTCTAATTAAATTTAAATTCAACAGAAAAATTAAAGCCTTTGTCTAAATTGTATTTGAAGTTGAAGGGCCGTAAAGTTGTCCATGCTGATTCGCACCACATTTGTATCTCGCTACCTTAAGACCACTCTCTCAGAACACTGTGCTATCTTTTCCATGTTATTATACTTCTAATGAAAGACCATTTTTTGACCTGCCTTAGGGTGGTCTCTCAAGACAGGGACCACTGTATAACAAAAAAAAAAAAAAAAAATCCCGAAATTTATTCCCTCCATGACCTTGAGAAAGTAGGTCAAGGTTATCCATATTAGGCAACATGAAACCTCTATATAATACAAATCTGTGGTAGATTTGTTATCATTAGCCTTATTCTTTCTCAACATATTGTATCTTAATTGTTTTCAACACCTTTTGGTCCATATCTTTAGTAACACTGCAGATGGCACCACCAAATTTCAATGTTTTTGTTTTTAGCTTGATTGACATTCCTGCCAATTTTCATGATGATTCATGAAAGACACTTCAAAAAATAGCATTCTCAAAAATTACCACATCTTGGCCCATATATGTAATGTACTATATGTGCAATCCACATTGACTTGTATTCTTAAAAATGTGTGCCTCAACCGAGAAGTACCCATTTTGAACAAGAGGACTGTAACAGTCATGTGCTCAGCTGACCTTACATGCACAAAAAAATAGCCTTGTCTCCTTCGGCATTAGGTTAGGGTCACTGTTCTTGAAGACTCGTGCACACACTGTTCTTGAAGACTCGTGCACACATATTGAAGTCTAGGTCTCAGTTCCAACAGGTCCTGGCTAAAAATAGTTTTTAATTTATCAAGTGAGCTGTTAATTTCATGAAAGCGATCCTGTAACTTTGGTCAAGGTCATTCATGTGCTGTGTAAATCTGGCCCACATGGTGGACCACCAGCATCAAAGTCTTACCTCAAATAGTTCTGAAGTTATCAAATAAGCAGTATAATTCAGTAAGTGCCCATATCATAACCTTGGGAATAAGGCTACGGTCCCCAAGTACAAGCCTTGCCCTCATGCCAGGAAGTGTTCTTTTGCACTTTTGACGCAATACCAACCCAAACGAAGTGTAGTTTTTCAATTTTGACCACCAGAATCGTGTGATGAGATAAAACAGTATTTTGTGGAAAGTGAGACACCACTATCAGCAGGTCATCGACAGCCATATTAAAGTGTATCTATGTGAATAAAGTGGGAAAGGTTTAAAGAATGATTTTGTTCAGGTTAAAGCTGTACTGTGCCTGAAATATGCCTATGTACAATTGCAAGGTTCCAAGCTGTAGTGCTGATATGCGCAAATTGTTGAATCTTCAAAAATATCCCTGGATGTGTGGGGTTACGCTCCACAGTTTCACAGTTCAGCCTCTGTTGTGGTCATGATAGCATGCCCATAGTGTGTACTACTTGGTAACAGCAGACCAGCGGAACAATGAATTCAGTCATGCGCGGAATCATCACAATACGGTGACAAAAAGGGAGAACTATTATTTCGTTAGGCTCCTATTGGCCATTCACTTTCAGAAAAGATGTTTTAAGATGTTAGGAAAAAATTAACTAGAAAAAAATGTAAAAATCCAAAAGACACAAAAACTCATAGAATCTGAGGACTGAGATAATGCAGGGCTAAGAACAGGTACTTTCTAATTATTGTTTAATAGTAATCATGCACTTAGAATCCATCAAATAGTAATAATGGGCTAAGGATCCGCCATTAATGAGATACAAGCCAATATGTTACATTTGTTACCATCCTTTTTGTAACAATGTTAACAAGAACATGTACATGTATTCTTACTAATAATTACTTATCATGCTTCAATACATATAATGTTTTAAATATGGAAATAGGAGAAGCACCATGTAGTGAACAAAACTTAGTGAAGATTGCATCCAGGTACATTCCCAACAAGTTTGAATAAAATCCATCATACAGTTTGGGATAAGTTGAAAATCGTGCAAACACTTAAAAAAAAAAAAAATGCAGCAGCATCTCTTACACAAATTATGGTCTGTGGGACTCCTGATGCCTGGACACTCAAATACACATTTTGACAAAATTGAAGGAAAATGAACAAGTAATTCAAAAGGTTTTTTTTTTTTTTTTTGAGGTTCGCAAGTGAAGATGTTAAGAATATTACAAAACTAGAGGGTGGTGTGTTGTGTGAACAGTCCGTGCTTAGCTGACCTACAAGATTGTTCACAAAATTAAAGTTGCAACTGAATAGACTCGTGTTGTACTTTACCTGAGTGCAAATGACATTTAGAAGTATTTCTAAGATGCCTGAAAGAAAAATCCATTCAAGATATAAATAGTACTGGAGCATGAGAAATTGAGGAATATTTAAATAGTACTGGAGCATGAGAAATTGAGGAATACACAAAGTGAAATTCAAGAGGAACACTGCTACTTGGTGGAGAAAATACATGAAATTGAGCATTATAATACCCATTGACTTACATACTAATCAACAGGAAAGGTGCATTTATCGGTACTTACCCATATAGAAAAAATCATTATAATTCAGGAATCCACAACAACTTTATCCAATCCTCCCACACGGAACATAGCCACTAAGTTCCAGCTTAATCTGAGTGACAGTTCTGGAGAAGTCAAAAACAGTGAGTCCAGAGCAGTGCCACCTGGTGAACAACTTTGTGGGATCCTTTCACAAGGAACATATCCACTGAGTTGCAGCTTAATCTGAATGATGGTATGGAGGAGTCAAAAACAGTGAAAACATACAAAAAAATCAATTGCAGCACCAAGTGGATAAAAAATTAAGTGTCCCTAGGAGTGTTCCTGTGTGATATCAAAGCAATTGGGTGAGCGTTTTCAGAGAAGAATTTTTCAAGACTGGCCCTCAAAAAAGAACAAAAAATTCATAAAAAAATACAAAAATCGCTGAAGCGTGACCATTTGAATGAATTTGGTAGAGACCCATCCAAAGTTCATGGCCACATTCATGTGAATCCGGCAAACAGTTTCAGACAAGAAGTAAAAAATGTGAACAGACAACGGATGAAGTGTGATAGCATAAGCTCTGCTGGCTGATAAGCCAGCTGACCTAAAAAAAGTTATCTTTTGAAATGCATTCCCTCTGTGAACATTAGAAAGGTTAAGATCATCCATATTAATATACAATATCAAACTTCCATGATACATGTTTGCCATGCATTTGGGATCATTAGCTTTATTTTTTCTCAACATACAGAATTTAGTGTCCTTTAGTGCTTACTGACCTTGAAAAATAACCAATTAAGAACAGGACTGTGACAATCCTGTGCTCAGCTGACCCTACATGCAGTGACTAAAGTGGTCCTGTGAACTATGAAATGAAGGTCACTTCTGCTTCAGACCATGATAACTGTAGCTAACGTGTACATGTACATATCCCCTTGACAACGGTGAACAAATGGAGTGAAATCGCAGCACCACCTGTGAAAGTAAATTAAGGTCTCAGTCTCCCCAGAAGTCTCCCTGAGCAATTTCAAAGCAAGTGGTTTGGGATAAGATTTTTTAAGATTTGGCAAAAAAAGAAAAAGGGAACAAAAACATTCCTAAAAATTCCATAAAGAAGTTGAAAATGTGGATTGTGGATGCGGACAGACAACAGATGGCTAACCAACACATATCCTAAGCTGACAAGTCAAGTCAAGTCAAGTCAAAATGATTTTATTTGACAGCCATGTTACATCATAGGCAAATCAATCAGAATGTTATCAAAGCAAAAATAAAGATATAATCATCAGTTATAAAAGCCACAAGCTGAATAACATTCAAATAAATACATGTCGGGTTAACTCCAGCTAAGGAATTTGATTCCGCTATCGCTGGAGCTACCTGAAAGATGTAGAGTTACATCATAAGTTGCACCTGGTTATTTATGTGATAAATGGCTGGTTGGGACTGAGGAAATCTCAGTGAAAGTAATTCAGGCAATGGCAGGACTAAGAAACAGTATTTCTGATACATTTATATGAATTGGAAAGATGTGCAATAACTAGCATTTTAATTGTCTCTATTACATATGTAGCAGTTAATGATGGTACAAACGTCTGAATATTCATTGAGGAACTGCAATTTTGCATATTTTGAGAATCCAGAATACGAATGGGAATAGACTTTGTCTGTGATAATTGGGGATGTCTCTTTTATTAGACTTGGAATAAAGAAACGGAATGTATTTTGTGTAGAGCTTCTGATAGGGACTGCTAATCGAGGAATATCTCTGTATCGGGTATTGTGTGCGTGTGTTACAGTAGGGGTAAAAAACATGTTCTCAAAGTAGCCAGGGAGTTGGTTGTTGGAGTACCTGTAATAGAATTTAAGAGCTTTCATTCTTAGTATATCTTTAAGTTTCAGGATATTCAAGTTTTTAAACAATGGTTCAGTATGCGCAAGGAAATTGGTGTTACAAACACATCTTATAGCCTTTTTCTGTAAGGTAAAAATTCGGTCGCAAGAATGACCCCAAGCTAAAAGAGAGTAGTTGAGATGTGGCAAAAAGAGAGAATTATATAAAAGGAGAAGCCCTGTCATAGGTATGTAAGAACACAATCTCTTGAGGGTGCCAATGACCCTGGAAAGTTTATTGGCAATTTTATCAATATGTGGGGCCCATGACAAATTTTGGTGGACCTGTAAGCCTAGGAAATTAAATTCATTCACCCTTTCAATTTTAGTGTTGTTTATTATGATATGTAAATCCAATTGAACTTTTCTTTGTGGGAAATGAAAAATCATGTACTTAGTTTTAGACAAATTTAAAGACAGTCTGTTGGCGGCTAACCAATCATGTACTTTTTGTAGTTCAGAATTTATATTTTTGGATAAATCTTGATCTGTTGACCCTGTGGAGAAGTTAAAAGAAGAGAGAAACTTGAATAATGTTGTGTCATCAGCATAAAGGATTGATTGAAATTTATCAGAGACAGAATGCATATCATTTATGTAGATGAGAAATAGAAGGGGACCAAGGATGGAGCCTTGAGGAACGCCAGTAGTAATAGGCAAGGTTGTAGAGCATATGCCATTATACTCGACAAACTGAGTTCTGTCAGTGAGATAGCTTTGAAACCAGTTAAGAGGAAAACCTCTTATACCATAATGATTTAATTTATGCAGGAGAATACCATGATCTAACGTGTCGAAAGCTTTTGACAGATCTAGATATACACTGATAGGTATTTCACCAGCATCTAGATCTCTATAAATTTTATCTATAAATTCCAAGGTAGCAGTTTCGGTTGAATGTAATTTTCTAAATCCATGTTGACTGATGTAGAGCAAGAGGTTAGACTTAAAATAATCATAGATTTGACGATACACAACTTTTTCAAAGATTTTAGATATTACAGGGAGTAGCGAGATGGGTCGATAGTTGTCAATTAAGCTCTTATCATCTTTCTTATATATCGGTATAACCTTGGCTGTCTTTAATTTGTCAGGAAAAATGCCAGTACAAAGTGACTGGTTTATGATTAAGGACAATGGCTTTGCCAATGAAGCACGTGCACCTTTGATAAGTTTCATTGACAATTGATCATGTCCAGTGCTCGTCTTTGGCTTGAAATTATTCAGAATACCTAGAGTATCATCTGCTGCAATGTTTGTAAAGGAGAATGAATGTACAATTGTTTCTTTGAGATAAGTTGAGAAATGCGGTATGTTTGGTACCTGTGTCTGCATAGCCAATTTTGGACCAATAGTGGTGAAAAATGAGTTAAAACGTTCAGCAATTTCTTGTTTATTAGAGTCAGCTCAGCTGAAAAATCCAAATATCACTGGAACGTGACCATTTCAACAAACATGGCTGAGAGCTACCCGAGGTACATTCCCACCATTTTTGAAGAGAATCTGCCAAATTATGTTGGAGAAGTTGAAAATGTGAATTGTGGACGCCAGACTGACATCAGACGAAGACCCACAGCATAAGCTCAGCTGACTGACAAGTCAGCTGAGCTAGAAAACGACAATTAGAACAATGCATTGTTGCTGTTAATTTTGTACTGCCATTTCAAATTGTTCCCAAAATAGTGAATTTACATGTACTGTGTATTATTGCCTATGATGTTAGTTCCAATTAATACCACTGGTCAGTGATGAAACCGTGACTCTATATGCTATTCATTTGATCTGTAAGTCATTCCTGTAATGGCTAGTACACAGATACATGCACAGAAGACAAGATGTGGTGACCATCACAAAAAATCACATTATGGGACACATTTGCTCTGTGATCTTCAAAAAATAGGACAACTAGTAAAGTTCATCCATATAAAGCAATATCAAACTTCCACTTGTATATACCATGTAACAAGTCTGTTTTGGAAAAGTCTATCCCTCAGGTTATTTTGTCAATAAATCGCGGTAAAAATTTAATGTTACTGTGCAATATAGATGTGCCACAGACGCAGAACTCATACAGCAAGCAGATGGTTGGCTGGGAAGGAGGACCTTGGTTCTAGTTTTTAAGTACATGTACATGCATTGCCATCTGATGACAAGAGAAAAAAATGCTGGGATATCCCCTCATTGTGATGTCATTGATGGCTGCTTTGCTACAGACACTGTACCATTGGATTTCTCTACTTCCTGATTCCTAATGATTGCAGCGCCATCAGGCATGATTTTGTTTCCGTTGTTTGTGCGGTCAGTACTCTCCCATGTTAACTTCGCCCACTTGACAATGATTGAAGGCGAAATTGGAAGTTTCTTAATGTGTGATTTTTTTCCGTTACGGTGAATGATATGACAGTTGAATATCTGATATGGACCATGGACTCTGGGATTTTAAATGAAATGAAATGTCAGAATGCTGAAGGTTGCTGATGATCATCACACAACCAACCATATGTGCTCTTGATTGCGATTTATAAATTCAGACACAAGCAAAACATTGTTTTTGCCGGCAGTGACATTTCTTAATCTGGTAAAATCTGTCTATTTCTCAGTGCTAGACATACATGTAGGTCTTGCTGAACGTTTGCTTTGGCTAGGAAGTTGAAATGGGACAGATTAACAGGTGCTTTCCATATTATTTTTCTCCCTATGTGTTGCCACTCACAGAATATGTAAATGAGCCACATTGGAACCTAAAATAAATAGGGATCTGAGGTGCCAAATTGAAACTGAAACATAAACAAATGAGTCAGTAAAGCCACTGACAGGGTACAAGTTGCATATATATCTGAAATGCTGTTATCCAATCTTACGTGAACCTGCCTGTCTTTTTTTGTTTTCTTGTTTCTTTTCAATCTTTTTTTTTTCAAAGTAGCCGGCTCCAGCAATGAAGTAGATGGTACAATACACCAGGTGCCTGCTTATTTTGAACACCTCGCACTGGATCTGTTTTTTGCACTACGACCAATCCTGCATCTATAGACCGACAGCACTGCACTGAAACTGGATGTGTGCATGGTTGTGAATGGTTGATCGGTATGTTCAATAGTCAGTTATTTATCATGATTAACTTACACTGATTCTTAACTTCGTCATACTTAAATGATGTGATTTTGTTTATTATTCAAAATCTGTGCAATATTGTAATGGATCCATAGTTTTGTATTGTAGTGACCATATGCTATCAGTACTGGAACCGGCAAGTGGCACTTGAACCTTGATATCTTGTCTAGGGCAATGTGTTGATGACCTTCCTACGATTTCTTTCCTGAATCATGTAGCACTATCTTCATGTGCTCTACTCACCAAGTGACAAAAACTCTTGCATTTTGCAAAAAATAATCAAAGTATATTGCGAACTCTGGTCTTCAATCGTTAAAACACTGCAATTCTGTCATTCTTAGGTAGTGGGGGACTTCTTTCCATGTATTGCATCTGAACAAGTCAAACATCAGAATTGGAAGGAATGGTACAGTAAGCTCAATGTGAACATTGTCATGATTGTCCCAAGTGACGTGTTGTTACTTTCTATCAAAATATATGAATCTCTGCTGTAACATTCACAAAACTCTGGAATGCCTCATCCCTACATATTATTCAGACAGACACCATATATTGGTTGTGCAAAAAAGACATTAAATGCACATAGAGTGAAGCTCGTTACAATGAAACCACCTGTTCCCTCAAAAATGTGTTAAATTGCTCAATATGCCAGGTAAATTGGCAGAGTAACAAAAACATTTAGCTTATTGTCCCTGACAACTAGCGTCATTAAAATATTATGTTGGGGCATTTAAGGGTCATTATAGTGACGTTTCACTGAACCCTTGCTGATATTCACAGTTTCAGGTGGGTTATCTATTTAATATTTACAAATAACTGATGTTGAAAATCTGCAAAACCATCACAAATAGAAGTGTCATTCCAATTTCAATTTGTAGGTTTGAACCATAGGTGCAATCCAATGAACAGTGACTCAAAATTGACATGAAACAGGTTATGCCCAATTTACTTGATTAACTGAGGCCTATATTGTAAAAACTGAAAGTTTTCATTTAAATATGGTCTATGCATAAGTTCACCAAGCGGTAAAACCCTGGCAGTTGTCCCATTACGAAAGCGAGGCATGCAGGCTGTTTTTTTTTTTTTTGCTACCCGATGGCGTGCTGTGCACCTTCTCAAAAGTGGTCACAATAATGCATGACGGCGGACACTACCAGTAATCTTGTTAGTGTCAACATGAACAGAAAAGCAGGAAATGGACCAAATACAGGAGGTGTATAGAAGTTTACCATTGTAGATCATTGGCGGAGGGAGTGCTGAAAGCATTGATAGTTAGAACGTTGAGTGACAAGGCAAATTATCATGGTAAACCCCCAACTGTAGTGTAGTGGGCTGTAATGTTGATACCAGGAAGAAACGTCAAAGTGACAAACATAAAAAAAAAAAGTGCCGCTTTATTCCTTCCATCAACTGATATTCCTTTGCCTTTCAAATACTTTTTCAGCCCCCGTTGATTCTGTTTTTGAAGAAATCATGATGTGTGTTTCACTCCTCGTTACTTGCTGTATTCATTAGCCCTGTAGCCTGTGCGGTAAGACTGAGTCGCCCGCAGATTACCCAGAAACCTGTGCGCGCCTGACTGACATCGGAATCTCCGGTGGGGTTTCCCTGCTTGGTGAACTTATGCATAGACTGTATTATTACAATTTAAAAGCATTGAAGTTTTAAAATGTCACAAGTGAAAGGTCACTGCCCGATGTCAACTGAACCCCCCCCCCCCCCCACTCTATGCACAAAAAGGGTGACATGAAATCCCTGATTTTGCAGCGTGATCAATGGAACTATGATGCTCATGGTGTGTCACTTAATAAATGGTGGACAAGTGATCGATAGCACATCACCATCTTTCAATTGGTGGGCGCACATCAGATCCATCGTAAGTGCAGCGTGATCAGTGAGGTGTGCAGTTTGGTCGTTAGTGCGTAACATATTATGGATAAATTGTTACATATCAATCTGCCATTACATGCCTATTTATGTAAACTGGGTATTTTGTACATGGTTTTAGTATTTGCATTGTATGTTGACAATACCTTGTGTCAGGTTTAGGTCAATAAAGTTTCTTTACACATCGATATAGATAATCAATTAATGTTAAATAATTGACAATGGACATAAAATTAGGCCTACTATTCACAAGTATTACCTTGACCACTTCCCACTTATTCTTTATATTGCATTGTTTAAACAATTTTTCATATGTGTGTTATTTATGAAGCATGAAAATCTTTGCCCTGGCATAGAAACCAGGCCCATGGGGCTGGTCCACATGGGACTACTCGTAAGTGACAAGCCAGGACCTCGGCCTGGGCCAGGTACCTACAAGGCCACATCCACACGTCACTGTCCCCCTGTCAGTGAGATTACATCTAAATTATCCATTTTTCAACAACATATCTACTTGCATTCCTGGATTTGTTCTACACACTCATTTGTTTATGTCTTCTTACATGTGCTTTAAAATTTCAATAACATTTTGAACCAGACAATGCAAACACAAGCCCAAACACTTCCGTCATTTACATTCCAATGAAGGGGCTTCCGACTGTCAATACCCAAAACGTACCAAGGTCTGAAATGGTGTTATCAACATAAACATACCTATTTGTAATCTAACAGCCAAACATAAAATTCTGAAACATATCTGCGATATTTTTTTTTGCCTTAAGTCTGCATTTACGACAATATTTCCACACAAATGACGTGATATACGAGCAAGCCACTCACTGAACAGAGGTGTGTCTGAACTTGCGACCAGGGAGGTGAACTGAGCGGAAACAAAGGGAACTTGCATGAGTGTACCAGCTAAACTGCGGACTATGCTGCCTGAATCACTTACCATTTGGAAGAAAAAACCCAGACCTTCAATTTTTCTGCACCAATCACCGACAAAACCGTTATATTTTAATCGATTCCTGAATGTTTTCTCTTTGATAGTGGCTTCGCAGATCAAGTTCTCTTCGTCGCCATGCCGCAAACACCCGGATGTTGTATCGCTTATATCATGCTCAAACAAATAAAGTAAAAAATATTGCCATGTAAAATATATATGTAAGACATCAGGTCACGACAAGAAAAATTATGTAATTTTCATAAATATATGTGGATTTGGGAGCACTGGTGCATCACCTGAAAATAATATTTTTTATGATATATGTGGTAGTACATCCGGGATCTTTAAGTATGGCGCCGTCCGTAGTGCAAAATATCCAGGTATAGGTAATATTTATCCCTATTTTATTGTTTGCCTGTCATTGATGGCGCGTTTTGCAATTAGCATTAAATTACCACGGAATGTTTAGTTTCAAGACGATTAGTCTGATGGTTGGTGTGCTGAAAGAGTTACTGTGAGCAGTTGATAAGTATCGGCATTTAGGCGTTTTTCCCTTGCTTCATTTTCAGGACACACTTTCCCAAACGCCAATGAACAAGGTGTGTCTCTGGCGAAAAAAATAATAATTCCCCAATAACGTCACACCCAAGAACAAACCACGTTTGAGAAGATCATGTGTTATTCACACGACTCCCAGAATGTAGTACTAACGTAGATCTACCGTCATCGGATCATACGGGAAGGTAGCCCCATTTCTGAGCCTGAGCCTCAGGCATCGACGGTTTTGTTTTGAATTTGATAATACAGTGGTACCTGTCTTGAGAGACCCCTCCAATGAAAGACCCAGGCATGTCATTCATTCACTTATCAGCAATAATTCACTTTTTTTCTGAAAATGTATGAAAACAAAGAGTTGTGATCTCTGTCCAAGAATTCAGAATTTGCTATTATCTTGAAAAATTTTAGTTGTTGGGGGTCAGCCCTTGTGCAAATTCACTTATTTTGAAATTTCTGAGTGACATGCCTGAAGACCGCATATCTTTTTAAGACCGCTCTGTCAGAACACTGTGCTATATTTTCCATGTTATTATGCCTCTAATGAAAGACCACCTGGTTTGAGAGACCACATTTTGACCTGTCCTAGGGGTGGTCTCTCAAGACAGGGACCACTGTAATATAATATTACTGTGGCTCTCCGCTTATGCGCCGCGGTCCTGTGTGACACAGGTGGCCTAGGAAAAAGTAAAGGAAAGAAAGGAAAAAAAGATGAGATGGAGGAAACCGTGGTTATCCTTTAGAATCAGCTCATGCTGCCATGTTTACCAGGACGAGAGCCGAGGCAAAGAGTCCACCACACACTCTCTCACAGATATGGGTACCATCTAAGCCTCATAAAAGGTTGTATGTTTCACGTAGACCTTTCAACAAATACCGCAATTGCATGATATATATAAATGTACCTGTCCAATGTCTCGTATATGTATGGATTCCTTGAAGGTCTGTGTCATTCATGTTGGATTTTGGTAAAGTTTTATGACATGGGAAATAACATATTGACTTTGCTATCTGCACAGCTGATAGAATTCTGCCCTCAAATCGTGACTGCTGGCATTGCTGTGTGAGAATTGAGCTTGCGTGTGCATGACCGCAAGTAAACATTTACATATGTTCTCGTTACACATTATAGTACTAAGCTTAATTTTCTTTCGGGTAAGTACATGCATTTGTGTCACACATGAGCAAATTTAAACCATTCAATATTGCAGTTTCACAATCACGCGAGAAGAAAGCAAGTATGCAAGTCACCGTAGGATGATGACAAGTTTAAAATGAAAAAATGTGGGTAAACATGGTAAATGCCATATTATGCAAGAGTGGCTCTCAAAGATACATCAGAAATAAACACTATAAGACAGAGAAACACCCTTCCATAAAAAGTCATTGAATAAGGCATAATTATTTCATTATGAAACACTCAATTGTGATGCCCTTTCTGAGGCAAAGAAGCCATCCATCCTAATATAGCGGCTCAATGCCTTATACTGGGGCTAGTGGGAAAGATAGTTATGCAAATTTTCTTGTTCACCTAAGACTAACTGTAAGTCCTAACAGCTAGTATACTAGTGCCAGTAGTTGTAGGTTTTGTGATTGATGCTATGTATGACGAAAGGAAGCTATCATCAGATAAAAAGTCCACTTGATAATGAGATGACTCAAGGCCTTTAGTGCCAAAGATGCCCTATGTATAAGTCACACTGTGGCCACGGGGGGGGGGGGGGGGGGGGGCTTCATCCCTGAAGTGTAGTGCAGTTGAAAGCTACAGACAATGTCACAACTGGCTGTTATGTTGTCACCTTGCACCTACTTTTACCATGTTTACAATTATGTGCAAACATGCGCCTTAAGGTCAGTTGTGTGCATGTTGTACCCTGATATGGCGTGCACACACAAACTGCATTAATGGTCTCTGATGAGTTATGCAATGCAACGAAACTGGTCAGACCAGATTTAAAGCATTTGGGTCTCGCTAGTGTAATTCACAAAAAATAAAAAAGAATAAAATAAGATAAAAGGGACAAACGAAGGAAAGGGTGTGAAAATCTTGGCTACAAACATTGTCCTATGGGAGATACAAGAGTGACAAGATATGACATAAACTTAATACTATTAAGGTATTTATGATGCAACTGTCACTGAGGCACTTCTTCCCCTGCAGCAGCCTATATTAAGAAGCCATTGGTACAATATATTTAAGTGAAACTGCAATGAACTATGTTCAAACTGTAGATGCGCAGAGAATGTTGAGTATTATAATGACATATGGTTGTGTAAAAACTGTAAGGGTAAGTAGTCCAGGGACACAATTGAAGTTGATCACACACTGGTGAAACCCAACATTTTTGAATGATAATACCAGCACGGAAGTATTGAGTTGAATAATCTTTGCCAGCAAGTGGAAGCAGAGAATCCTGTGCGCATGAGTGATTGCTGTAACAAAATAACCTTTTTTGACATGTGCGTGTTAAAAAGTTTACAAAATGGGAAAAATATTGGTATAGTACATGTATATTGTGATATTTGCCTTGTCAAATATGTCAAAGCAAAATCAACTCTTTGGAAGCACTATGACAACAAAGTTATAAATAGATGTACTCCACCATGGAGCTATTCCTCAATCACATCCTGAAGAACTCAATAACATATATCACTCCTCCACACTTCGATACTCTCTTTGAAAATAATGACTAAATTATTTCTAAGTCATGCTTAACAAAAAAAATTTATGAACTTATCAGTCAGGCACCAGCCCACAATGCTGGTAATCATACCTACATGTATTCGTGGTAATTCTATGATGATTTCATTTGAAATTACCTTTTTATGGTAACTCCATAGAGCTTCTCGGTCTTTTGCCACCAGATGGCAGCACAAGTGTGCTTTTTCTTTCATCAATAAACCCTGATTATAAAGAGCATCAAAAGAGGTCAAGTCTGACATTCCTGGTACCATGCTCTAGTATATAGGATTTCCAGCAGGCATCTAACCCAAAATATATTACGTAGCAGTGAAACTGGCCCGGTGTCCACTACTTGAAGTGCCAGGGCTGGCTCAGCAGGTGCTAATGAGACTTTGATTAGCAGGCCTGGCACAAAGTTCAGGCTTGTTGGGTGGTACGGCCACATGTCAATTATGAAGGTACCACATCTGGCAACAATTTATAGACACCAGAATTTGTTTATGTTTGATACTTTTCCTGAAATTGATCAAAACATGCAGTCATTTCCACATATTATGAAACACAAATGGTGCCTTGAAATGCTTTTTTTATTGTACATGTACATGCTGTGCAGTGCACTCCAAAACATGTTCTACTTGCAAGAATAGACAATGGAAAAGTACCTCAGACTGACATGATAGATTCTGAACAAAATAAAAATTTCCACAGTGAGTACTATTCTTAGGTTAAATGAAAGCACAGTGATAATGAATGCATGATTACCAGGCAGTGGTAATATGGATTGGAATTGTATGGTGTGATTACCAAATATTGGTAAGATTACCAGCATTGTGGGCTGGTGCCTGACTTGTTATGGAGATGAAGATGGGTCTGTGGTCTTAAAACGTATGTATGTAATATTGTTATGCTAATGTTGTGTCAAGGGCATCTGAAATGGAAATAATCCTTTATCATAGACTCTTCATGTATGGCAGGTGTAGGTGTTCCTCAACATGTTCAAGGACAACATGGAGTCCCCTCTTACAAGGCCACCCCTAGTGCACTACAAAATATGGCCTTATAAGACAGGTGGCCTCTCCTGAGGAGTAAAATGTAATGATAATGGCCTTTATGAAAAAATGATTTTTTTAGATGGGGTTGGTGTGATGAGCGGGGCTTTACAAGATGGGGACCACAGTACATGTCAATAACATTTCAGCAGATCCCTAAAATGAGATGGAGACAATTTTTCCATTTCATTATTTGTTAGCACTGATCAAACTTATATCACATAAGCATATAATCATGCAAAACTTGCAAGTTACTCGAGCTAGAAGTTCGTCGTCTGGTTCTCCTCCAAACAATGTAGGAGGACATGTCTGGGGTAGCAGTCATGGCCCCAGATATGGTTGATACATCAGTAGTGGTGTTTCTGCTGTCTGCAGATTAGTTAAAATTTACAAGGCTAGATACAGGTATGTTGTATGTTGCCCTTCCTTCAGCATCTTGGGATTTGCTAAAACATATAGTATGATCAGTTATCTGTCAATCAGTGGGGACAGATCTGATTAGTAATCAATAATCAGATATACCTGCACAATGGAAAATGTGATCTGTTGATTCTGACAGATGTAGGCTTCCACAAAATTACATTAGGTGACAGTGTCAGCAATTTGAACAGATATAACCAAGTCATCAGGTGGAAAGCTGGTCACCTCACTGGTCAGTTTAAGGGTGCTCCAGAGCCCAACAAGGACTTCCTCATTCACAGAGTTTACCTCAGATGATCTCATATTTTATATGGTGGATATGAAGTTTGATGTGTGATATTTCTCTTGCATTTCTAACCCCCAGGCAAAAATCAAGCCCTTGAAACTGACAGTTCCCCCATGTCTCAATGTGAGACTTATTTTGAACAACTTTCAGCTACAAAAAGTGGCCACATACAATAACTGGACTATCATTACTGGTAAATTAATAGTTTCAAAGAAATTGACTCTTGTGGCCAGAAAAATGTGGCCATAAAGAGCAGGTGGCATCTCAATAGTATATATATGTTGCCTGACCCAATGGACAGTGGTGCAATTTTTGAAAGGTAGTTTTATATAGGCTGAAAACTTGAATTTTGGCAAATGAATTTGGAGACTATGGTCATGCAGGTGTGGAACTGTATGTGCCAGTCTGAGCAAGAACAAAATATAACAAAAAAGTTAGGGACATTTCATGCTGGCATTCAACATTACGAAGTCCAAGTTTTAATGCACATCTACAAATATGGAGTCCATCCATATGGTTACCTGTAAGAGCACATCTATGAAAAGTTAAATGTTAATAACATTCATACCAGATCACATATATGCACTATAATTAGTTGTCATGTATATTATACCCACATGCACACCCATTCATTTAAACACATTAATTGCCTTCACATTCATCCATTTAGAATGGACCAAATCCATCCTATTATTGATTCAAATAAATGAAAACATTGTCAGACAGACATTCCGTCTAGTTAACTAGATACCTTTGATGTACAAATACACATACATGTATTGGGCTGGAACATATCCAACCCAGATTTTATATGTATTAACACACACATTGATAGACATATTGGGTTGGAACATAGCCAAGTTCAACCCAAAGTTTGTGGTAGTTACCGACTGAAGACTCTTTATTGTATTTGGGTAATGCAGCCTGTGTCAAAATTGTACAGAGGAACGTGGACAGTGACAAGTTAGCTTATGGAGAGTATTGAGGTTGAAATACTGAATAGGGTAATAACAACCAGGAAGTGGTTCTAGACTACAAGACTGAAGTATCAAGATGCACTGACAGATAATATCTGATCTGTATGGCAATGTTATACCCGATTTTTTAAAAGCTAATAATGCCTAAAACTTTCTTCTAAATTTCAAATTTTATGAATATGATTTGTTCCTTTCATAAATTAATTTGCTATTATGATTTAGAACAATACAGTTTTTCAGTGAATGGTACGGAATAGGACTTTGCTCTTAGAATATTGGACTTGATAGTGTTCAAACGGTACATGGGCTTACAGAATTAGGTTTGTTAAGTTTATCTTTGTATTAAATACACATACTAAAATATATACGATTAATCATTCTGGATTGGTAGAATCTGACTCAGAAACATTGAATTTCTTAATTTTCTTTCCGCAGCATACTCAAAGTCTGTAGAATTTCTTGGCCACTGTGTGCATGACATCACAGATCAGAGACAGCAACAAATTCTTTGCATCAGCGATAGGCCTGGCCACTTCCAAAGACAATATATAATGCATGGTTTGCTGTTAATTTGAAAGCCTCCTGCAGTGCCCACTCCTGTTGCTGAATAACAGGGTCATCCATGTTATCAACCATGTGATCCAAACCCAACTCTCCAAATCCAACCTGTATAGGTTCCTTAACTGGTATTTCCAGTTCCAGGGTAAAGCTGAATACCTTGCTTTTACTGTGACAGTACAAAAACCTTGGATGTAACCCAATGGTAAAATAGATCCTGGAATCCAGCATTGGGTGTTGCATCTGGTCTAGTGTCTTCCACATGTTCTTAAACACTTGATTTTAGACCATAAATTTTGTTTGGAACTCCTCTCACAAGTAGGTTGCTTACTAAACACCTCCTCCACATTACGTGAGTCTGTCCAATACAGCATCCAGTATGGCATTGGGCTCAACTAACACCTAAGACAAGTTTGCAGCTTGAATCATATCACACTGCTCGCCTTGCATGCTGATTGTATGAGCCAAATGAAGGATGATACCTTTGCACTCTCTGCCCTTTTTTGAGCCACTGTGCTTATGACAGCAGCCAAGACTCAACAGTGGAAATTTCCTAAAGCACTGGACACAGATTTTCCATTACTCTTGTGCTGTAGTCTGTGAATAGTAGCAACTGGGCCTCTGAAATAGTTGTTCCCTCACCATACAAATGATGCTGCTGTATCATGGCCAAAGAATCTGTGACAGTCTTGCGCTTCAACTCCACAGCCAGAGTCATCAACAAACCTGTCATCAAAGATGCGTAGGTGTGAAGATAGTCGTCCTTAAGTTCCCCAACATGTACTGCGTGGCCTTTGATGTGTTCCATGACACCTGTGACTTAGGTTGATAGGAGTCTGCATTGCCAACATGCTGTATAAGGTGGCACATACTACAGTAAGTGGTGGCGTAACACATGACGTTTGACATGTCACCCTTTCATTGCAGACTGGCCAGGGATGTATTTTTTCTTTTTCACTGGTTCTTGCAATGCCTCCCCATCTATCTCCTGTGCTGTCCTTTTCAATGAAGATGAAGGCCTCAAAAGATAGGTTAGTAATCAGGTAATGGTCTGACACTGCACCAACAGTTATACTCAAATCACCCATATCCGTTGTCTTTACGTCACTCTACCTTCCACACCCCTCTCAGCTGTCTGTACCTCTGTCTCCTCCCCATCTTCATTTTCTGTTATCTCTGTTTCTTTCTTCTCTTCCTCTCATATATCCAGCAACAGCCACTCCTGTGGCCAATCCTTCACTCTTTTAGTACTCGGCTGCTCCAATCTATTAAAAGTAAAATAAATCCAAGCGGACATTGTGAGTAAAGATGTATTATGTATATTTATGTTACATCCTTGCATGTCCAGTAGGTATATATACATGGAGTAAAAGACGAGCATTACCTGTAGTAGTAGTGGTGGCATATAGTTGTCAAAGTATTTATTCAGGAAAAAGCATAGATTATGTACATATACAAATGGTCATGAATGGCAATATACAACTGTACCTGAAATAGTTCCAGGCTGAAAATTCAGTCAGAATAAATCCAACTTGTAGCTGACTGATAGAGCCTTTCTAGCCAAGATCATATATGGGTGCGAATATGTCGGAGTACTAACAGTTCTGCCTCCCTTGTCTTTTTAGAAACTATGAGTAATTGCACCATTTCAGTCTCCCTAGGAATAGGGATACTAGTAACAAAGTCACTCGAGGAGACAGATTTGTAACTGGTAGCTGATCCTTTGCCTCAGCTGAAGATTGAAAATCTGCTACCACTTAAGCCTGATCATTGCCGCTTCTACGCTAAATCCAGTCTCTGCAAACAGATCCCCAAAGACATCTGTCAATAAAGATTCATCCTGCTCTTCCGCTTCGTATGGAATAGTGGTATCCATATCTATGAGATTAAGCATCATTCCTTCCTCCATATGGGAATGAAGCGATCTCTGTATGGTTTGAGGTGATCATGATGAACCACATATTCCTTCGTGTTCCCCTTGACCTTACACAGAACAGCAAATAGGACCTTGGTCACCAGATATGAACCACTCAATACTTTGTTAAATTTCCATGACTGACCTGGTTCATTGACAGGAGAGAAAACTTCCCTACCCAACATCATAAGCTTGGCAGAGAAACCTGTGCTCCTATTTGTCATAACACACGTAGCAGCTGGCAACTGTGGTAGACATTTGTCTCAGTTCTCGTTGGAACCTTGAATATAGCATCGGATCATGTGAAGAAGTAGTCAATTATACCTCTTCACGTGGCCATTTCCCCTTGGCTGATATAGCATTGTTCTTGTCTTGGTGACCTCTAGTAATGTATAAATATCACAGTTCAAATTTCCATCCACATTCTTACCTGGTCACCATGTATCTGCAATGGACAACCAAATCTAGATATAAATTCATCCAATATTTTTTTCACAATCCATTCTGCAGTCTGGTTAGGAAGACAGTAACACTTGAGCCATTTCATGAGCTAGTCTACAAGCATTATAGATTTATACCTTGCCACTGGAACTTGAAATAAAGGGACCCAGAATATCAATATGGAGGTTTTTCAATAGTGCGCCAGTGTGATATGTTCCAAAACCTGCCTTTGGCCATGTTTTGGGCTTCTTGTTAAGGCCACAAGTAGCACAAGATGCCATGTGTAGTTTATCGTCTAAGCCCATGGCATGCCAAAATATCCTCCGGCTCAACAGCTGAAAAGTTTAAGTTTGACCTAAGTGTCCAGCCATCGGGACATCATGGCAATACTTCAAAACTTCCTGCTTCATCAGCCTTAGGACTTCACAGCACTTCCTGGGAACAGCATCTTTCCACATATAGTACAGAACTCCATTTTCTGTTAAAAAAGTTGGGACTTGCACATCCGAAGATGCTTAACAAATGGACAATCAAGATAAAATACATCAGAAGCAGAGCTTTCCCCATTCTCTAACCAGGAAACGATGGGTGAAATGCCCAGATCTTTCAGTTGATGATCCTGATATGATTCTGTATCCGTCCTCCACATGGGAATGACTAGTCTGCTGCATTCTGGTCCTGTCCTGTTGAAACTTGACTTAGATCTTGTGATAAGGTGCTAATGGTTAGAGGTGCAATGTCATCAACACCCTCTTTAAACTGACCCCATTGTTCTTTCTTGTAAACGGGCACAATACTTGCAACTGCCACATGGGAGCTGATTCAAAGAAACTCCTGCTTAATAACAATTACAGAAGGACTCCTGATAAGGGATTTTACTTAGGGAGTCAGCATTGATGTGTGTCTTTCCGGCTCAATGGATGATCACTGTGTCATACTGGCTTAGTTCTTCAAGCCATCTGGCTAAGGGGCCCTTGAAATGCATCAACCAGGCCAGACTGTTGTGATCACTAGGAACCATTAATTTCCTACCTAGTAAATAATGCCTGACTCATCTGGTGAATCTAACTATAGCCAGAAGTTCTTTCCGAGTAGTGCAATAATGTATTATTCTCTGAGCCAGAGTCAATGAAAAACTACCAAAGGATAATGGCCGTAGTTTCCTGTTTGTACTTGGGAAAGTTCAGCTACAACCACCCCACTCAAGGCATCTGTGTCCAAAAGGAAGATTCTGTCTTTCTCTGGGAAACCCAGAAGAGGAGCTTAGACTAAAATGTATTTCAGTCTCTCAAATGCCTCTTGATGACGTTCTCGCCAAATGGACTTGCTTTTGGTCCTGTCAGCCCATAAAGACAACTGGCAATTTTGGCAAATTCTGGTTTGTGTTCCCATTGATAATTAGCGAATCCCAAGAATGATTTCACGTTCTTGGTATTCTGAGGTCTTGGCCAGTTGTGGACAGCCTCAACCTTCTGTGAATTAACACCTATGTAATCCTTGGATACAGTTTTTCTTAGAAATTTAACCTCTTTTTGGAAGAGTGAGCATTTCTGTGGTTTCAGTTTGATTTCTTCCTCCCGGAACCTCTAGAACACTTTTCACAAATTTTCAAGGTGATCTAAGAAAGATTTTCCTAGTGTGAACATTTCATCTAAGAGTGCCAAAACTATAATCCCAGTTAGTCATGGCAATTCATTGCTCACATGAAAGTACCTGGAGCATTGCAAAGACTGAACGCCATGTTGTGGTATTGGAATGGACCTTACTAGGTAATAAATGTGCTCTTATGACAATCTGATGTCTCTATAGGGATCTTCCAGTAGGAACTAGCCATATCAAGAGAACTGTAGAAGATAATTATTATCCCCTTGAGTGTCTTCAATCAAGGGTAGGGGATAGGCATCCTGCAAAGTCACTTTATTAAGGTCTCTGTAATCAATGCACCTATGAACACGGTACTATGCATTCAACTGTTTGATGGAATAACCAGTTTTTTTGGTCTAGCATAACTTTCTGTACTACATGCTGTGACTCTCATTCCGACAAAGTATTGCTGGAATAATACTGTCTCCTATCGTAACAGTATTTATAACACCATCATGTGATAACAGAAAACCCAATCCTCTGAGTAACTGATCAGTAATGGATGCTACGAAGACATCCCATGGGTACGTCTTATTCCCTATTGTGGTCCGCACATCTTTTGCATAATATGCAGACATGTTGCTTCCTATAGCAGTATCCTTAAGTGGGACTTCTTTTATACTTTTCAAGTTTAGCTATATAGTTCTGGCTAAGTTCTCACTTATTACTGAAACTTTAGCCATGGTATCCACAACTACTTGTTCTTCAATGATGTTCTTCAATGCAGCTGGCACAATGATATGGTAGCGTTGCGTCTTTTTAAAAACAATTTCTCTTTAAGAGAGCTGCTTACATTATGTACATGTTCCTGGCCCTTACTCTTTGTTGGGGTTACCTGGTGGTCAGTGCCTACAATCCTCTTTTGTGATACTTCCCCGGTGATGGAGTCTGGGGAAGTGTTGTGAACATGTGGGAATGAATTTCACTTGGGTAAAGTTCCCAAAATGAATAAATATCAAATTCCAAAATTTATATTTAAACTCTAGACAATTTCAGAATTGATTATCAGACCAAGAAAGAATTTTCAAGTAACTGAATTGTGAAAGAAATTCTCTCTAATTTAATGTACATTCTGAATAATGCGCAATTAGCACTGACTACAAAAAATTATGATATTATATATTTTTCCAAGTTCCAATTGCATGAAAGTGATTCACAAAAATATATTCAAATCAAAGCAGAACACAAAAGATAAAGTGAATCAAAAATGAAGATCCCGAGTAATTTGGAAAATTGAACAGAAAGAACTGCTAGACAGAGCAAAGGATGTTCCAAAAATGGTGAGAAATTTTTGGCTCAAGAGAAATGTCACTCCAGGGTCCAAAATTTCACATCAAACTGAATATGTGATAAAATAAAATCCATCTACCAAATATTTATTTGGTCACTCTCATGCTGAAACACATGCTACAATTTCAAACAATCAGACACAAGTGAAGCATATAGTCCCATGTACAGTGAAACCCCCTTACTGAACACCTCCATATACCAAACACCTTACAGTGGTGATTAGAACTAACATCGTGCCCAACACAGAAAAAGGCGATTGAATAGCGTGCTTCAAATGTGCTTTAAACACGCTTCTAAGTGCTAAATTTCAGAGTGTCTATTAATTTGCCCATTTGCTATAACATTGCATTTCAGTCCACTCTACTCCTTGATTAATCCCTCATGTAAAAATATGCAATCAACATGCCAAAACAGCCGCTGTCTGTTCCTGCTTTGCAGCCTCTACTGTACTAGGAACAGGTGTCAGCACCAAAGGTGTGGGTAGTGTTGTGTCATGAAATACTCATAAGTTATATAAAATGCAAAGAGCATGAGGGTTGCTATTCTTTACCATGCATTGTTAGATCCTAGCTATTTAAATTCATAGAAGGCTAATATGTTATCAACTTTAGGAAAGATAAATCATAAGTACAGTAATGCGAGTTACATTTCAAGTCCATGTCACTATATCCATGGTCAAGTTTATGTGATGGCCTCTTTATGTATGTACCCCCTACATTGTGGGCATGTGTTTTATTTTTATTAACACATGAACGGAACAGTACATATAATTTTATATTTTGGTGATCAAGAGTCCAAAACTATTGTGTAAGATGTATACATGTGTTTTCAAAAATAGACAAATCAAGACACAAAACTGGCATTTCAATCACTGTCTGATTACCTGCGTCCTGCCAGCCAGAGGTGTCATAAACCTAAACAATACAGGAGCAGCACAGGGACAGACTTGTTTGCCAGTGTTTGGACAAAATATTGCAAACTGTGGTGCAGATTCAATTGTTCTGAAGTAAACTTTCTTTGTAACTTCACTAAATTTAGCTTTACTTATGGCAAACACCCTTGTTTATAATGAACATAAAGAAACAGCCTGCCTGGTATCTCCATGGGGGAGACAACCACCATTATGTGCCTGAGAGTTAATCAACCCCTTGTTTGCTGTAACTGACACTGCATAACTTTTAACAAAACTGTCATGCCCCACCCCTATAGTCAACTCTTACTGGTAAGATTGACAGTGTAAGAAAGTTCTAAGTAACTTGACATTTTGGTTAGAGATTATTATATTGCATTCTGGGTTATGTTCATGTAAGCTGCCATATAATTAGTTATTACTGACTAACATGTCAAAAACACCTCTCTAATGCCAAGCGAGATATATACTGCGCTACTGCAAGATTATTCATTAAAAGATCTTGAGGTCAAACAAGACAGACCTGTCTCGAGTTGTCTCTCTGCAACAACCAGCTACGCAAGAATTAAGGAGAATCCGGCTTAACAACAGTCAAAGAAGATCCTATGTCAGTAAGTAACCCTGATAACTCACAAGTATTGACAAGGGCTGCGAAAGCAAGGGCAGACAAGGAAAGTGCTGTTGTGGCCAGCACTGCTTGCAGCAGGGCGGACTGGAATGCATCCCCCACTTTGGAAAAGTTTGATGGGTGTGAGCATCAAGAAGCAGACATTTGACTTAAGAAATGTCAGGCACTGGCAGAACTTAAACAATGGAACAATGAGACAAAGAAGCAACAATTTCCATTTTGTCTCAAACTTAAAGGCTCCGCTGAGTCTTGGTACTTTGGAATGCCAGAAATACCTGGAACATTGAATGATGTTGTACTCCAATTCAAAGATAGGTCAAATGCAACAGATTGAAGGATTAAGCATTGGTCAAAAGGGCACTCCTTGTGTGTGTCACAATTGTATTTTTCATCATTTCTTTTATTTAATTTCATTATGACATGATTTATATTCTAAGTAGGAGTTAATGTACCATTTATTTGATGTGTTAAGCTGGTAGTTAAGGTTAGCAGGTAGGAACCTTGTATGAATTAGGACCACAGGCGGTAGTGTGAAGTAGGCCTCGCCTGACATTATAAACAGGTGGCAGTGAGTACTAGACCTCGCCTTTAATTTAGTTAGGGGGTGGTAGTGTGTCACTAGGACCTCACCTCATGATGTGCTCACAAACAACTTAGGATTGCTTACTGTTTTAATTATGAATATATTATTTGCATGTTTTGTGAATTAGGCTCTATTTTTTGCATTATGATGGGATGCAATAACACATTATTAGTATTATAATCTCTTTTGCATCTCAAAGTAACTTTGTAAAATTTTCTCATATCTATTTTATGTACCATATAAAAGTACTGGTTTATGGTAACTATTCTGTATTCTTATATTCCTAGTGAATCTGAGTTAATTACCTGCTTTATGAAATGATGATCAGCAAACTTTTATTCATCCCTATTTTCGGGGTTCAGAGTTGCATTAGTTGTATGTTAAGAAGTATGTGTTGCAGTAGGAAACAGACACAAGGACGTGTCCCTTTTTCCAGAGGGACGGGCAATTGTCATGAAGTGAAATACTTATATGAAATCCAAAGAGCATGAGGGTTGCTATTCTTTACCTTGCATTGTTAGATCCTAGTTATTTAAATTCACACAAGGCTAATATGTTATCAACTTTAGGAAAGATAAATCATAAGTACAGTAATGCGAGTTATATTTCTAGTCCATGTCACTATATCCATGGTCAAGTTTATGTGATAGCCTCTTTATGTATGAACCCCCTACATTGTGGGCATGTGTTTTATTAAAATAAACACATGAACGGAACAGTACAAGCAATTTATTCTTCAAAATATAATTTTATATTTTGGTGTTCAAGAGTCCAAAACTATTGTGTAAAATATATGTATTCTAAAGTAGACAAATCAAGACACAAAACTATTGCATTTCAATCACTGTCTGATTACCTGCGTCCTGCCAGCCAGAGGTGTCATAAACCTAAACAATACAGGAGCAGCACAGGGACAGACTTGTTTGCCAGTGTTTGGACAAAATATTGCAAACTGTGGTGCAGATTCAATTGTTCTGAAGTAGAGTTTCTTTGTAACTTCACTAAATTTAGCTTTACTTATAAATGGCAAACACCCTTGTTTATAATGAACATAAAGAAACAGCCTGCCTGGTATTCCCGTGGGGGAGACAACCACCATTATGTGCCTGAGAGTTAATCAACCCCTTGTTTGCTGTAACTGACACTGCATAACTTTTAACAAAACTGTCATGCCCCACCCCTATAGTCAACTCTTACTGGTAAGATTGACAGTGTAAGAAAGTTCTAAGTAACTTGACATTTTGGTTAGAGATTATTATTATATTGCATTCTGGGTTATGTTCATTGTAAGCTGCGGTATAATTAGGTATTACTGACTAAAATGTCAAAAACACCTCTTTAATGCCAAGCGAGATATATACTGCTCTACTGCAAGATTATTCATTAAAAGATCTTGAGGTCAAACAAGACAGACCTGTCTCGAGTTGTCTCTCTGCAACAACCAGCTACGCAACAGTAGTATGACTGATTTAGTGTCATAGTTTTCAGTAATGACATTTCGTTTAATTTTCTATGCAGTTTAATCATTAATAGTCATTTATGGCAAGTAAAAGTGTTGAAATCTGCAGAAAAAAATGCAAGTCTCCATAAGTTTGCCATCCCCATAGGGCCATGTTTGTTTACAAATGTCTGGAATGTTTGGTACCATAGGAAAGTCAAAAGCCTGTTCAATGTTGGTATGGTGACATAAAGGGAATGATGCAAAAATGCCTACTTCAGCTGGTGGTTTTCATGATTTTACTCTAAATTTATTAAATGACTTGGACAGATTAGTCACATGGACCAATAGGAGTGTGAAGTGGCCCAGACCATCACTGTTCCCAGAACTTTCGCCCAGGTCTCAACATGTCTTTGGTGAATGTGTGGAAGACGACCTTTTGTCAAGCATGATACATGTAAAAGGCAGAAAACCTGGCTGTTTTGATGCAGTTAAAGTGTAAAAACTTCAATATTTACATAGGATTAGGATTCAGATTATAAGCTGTTCTGAAGCTTTATGTTTCGGTTGTAAGACATACGGAAGGCTATTCACTGTACATTTGGTACCCATAAAGGCAATGTCTTGTTATTCCATTTGCACATTGGAAGCATTGTTTTTGCCAAACACGTCAGTTTTGTCTTCAATAAATCGAACCACTAGTTGTTAATAACTTGTAAAATAAGCAAGATAATAAGATTTGACAGCATTACTTGACTTCTGCACATCTGAAGCACACTGAATGAATTTAATTGCTGGGTGATGTGCTCAGGAGGGTAGCTAGTTCTAATCACCACTGTATTCTGAACACTTTTTCTCAGTCCCAATTGTATATTTTCATTATAAGGAAACCTCCCAATACTGAACACCTCTATATACCAAACACTATTGTCGAGTCCCAAGGGTGTTCGGTGTAGGGAGGTTTCACTATATGTCACACATCATGTCATTCAAAAATTCAAACACATCAAATGCAATCAACCAGACATACATGTATTAAGACAATAAAGCAAAAATTCAATGGCAATGCTCAAAAAATTATATGCAAAATTCAATTCAGCAATCAAATCCAGACCCTGTTTAGGTCATCACAGTGTCAGAATCAAAAACACATTCAATAACAAAAAATCACTCTACAATGTTTAAACTCATACAAAATTCATTTCATTTTGCAAGATAATAATCATGGAATTGTGTCAACCAAAATGAAATTCAACTAATTCAATGAGATATGTTCATAAAGATACCTGCTTTCCAACCTTTTTTTTTTTTAATAAAATATGTTTCAACAAATTCAACTAACAAAAATCAACTAAAATCTGTGATCCTATACCAAAATTTCAGCTTCGAATAAATCCTATTAAGTGATTTCTAGTTAAAAGTCACAAGACTTAGGATGGCAGCAATCTTCAAAAAGAATCTCCATGGAGGCAACTTATTTTGGTACCAAATGAAGTACTCTCACGTGGACAGTACCCCAGGAAATGTACATTCAATATAAATACATGTCATATACATGTATGTCATACATTTTATACATATCACATACCTAAATCCTCAAGGTGCATAGATACAAGTACTGTCACAACACTGTCAATGGCAATTCAGGCTAATGGGTACTAGGAGTAAACAGTCAGGAACCTTCTGATGAAAGCTGCTCAACCCCTCATGAAGTCTGGTTTTGTCATTACCACAATACAGTCGTAATGTCACTTCCCGTTGGGACCATTCTGTAATTCTGTTGCATAGGGTAATATGATCTTTGTAATGGTAGATGTAATGGCCCATGTCGTAAGAGACCATCCCAGGTCCAAGAGTGGTCTCACGAGACTGGTTCCCCAGGCAATTACACAGGACAATGCAACACATGCAGGTGTGCATCAATTTTGGTGATTGCTGTTCACATATACTTGTATCATGTATACCGTCATAGAACACTGGTAACCTGTTTTGATCAAAAACAAAGCAGTGATTCACCTTCAAACTAAGCAGACCAAGCTCTGTGTTATTTCTACTACACTTTGTGTGCCACAGGAGTAATAATAATAATTTATTCATAGTCAGCGTGCATGTGATAAAAGTGCAATGTCCTCTTCTTATATACTAATGAACATATTAAGGAGTTAATCATTGGCAGTGTGTGTGTGTGCCATGTTGCATTGTAGTCTTTCACCAGGGTAACCAAACGAGACCAATTAGATATTACTTTTTTGGTACCAAAACAATAATCTGGCAGTCATAGGGCAGACCTGCAGTGGACCGGCGACAGCACTGAGATGAGTCTGTTTAGCAGGCAAAGTGGTGATTCCTTGAGGCAACATCTCTGCCTCCAGCAAGGTGCATGGTGTAGACAAAATCAGGCATGACAGTAAGCACAACAACAGTGCGTGCAGGCGCTCATTTATTATGTTTATGTTGCAGATTGACTTGTACCATCCTTAGAGAGGAGACACTTGCTCACAGATGCTTCCAAGGTTTATGAGACAGACTGTCAAAAGTTTAAGCATCACAAGGATATTATTGGCTCTGGTGTTTTTGCTTCCTTTCTACAATGAATTCTTGAGTTATCAACTGCAGACACTGTGGTGGTCAAGCCTGCCTTCCCACACCAGGTAAAGTAATAATTTACATGTACTCTGTACATGATTCCCAAGGTGACAACCTGAAGATAATCATTGTTGAGGCAGCAAAGCAAGAACTTTGAAATTCTTACTTGTGCAAATTGGAATGGACTGGCCTAGGGCTAGTGATCCAGATGTGAATTGTTGATTGGTGAACCTTGCCTACAACTTGGATGTGAACTATATACAGCGTCAATTGGAGTTTTGGATTATTGGCTGCCAGTTATCTGTCTGTCTGTCTGTCTGTCCGTCTGTATTCAATTTGTCTGTCTCAGATTATAGATTAGGCACATTAGAATGTACATATCAAGACAGCATATGCACTCTCAGCCCCAGAATTTTCGGAATTCCATGAAATTATCCACCGAGATACAGGGACATAACCTTGCCAGTTAAAATCAACATGTACCCTGAACAGTCAAAAGGTTTTATCTTAAAAATGATTTGGAATGTCCACCTTGGACTGAATAACCATAAAATTATGTGAAGAGTATTTATTAACATTATGAAGTAAATTTGAGACCACAGAGCAAGGGATACTTGCCAGTAATGAATGAACAATTGATCTCTTCATGTCCATGAAATATGCGTGAAAGGAAAGCTGCATGGTGCCCCACAGACACAGGTTTTGCTGTACATATATTTTGTCGATGTTGGAATAAACTTGTTGATTGATGCTCTTGTGTTTACTGTTGCAGTAAATCGGATTCAGAGTTGAGGATACTTCTGGTAGCTGATCCACAGATCCAGGGCTTACAGGATGAGAATCCACACATTGGCTTCATCACCAGATGGGATGCAGACAGGTCAGTTGTTAGCGTAACAACAGTATTATGTTAACCATTTCCTACTGCATCCTTAAACTACGTACATATACATGATCATGATGTCTCAGAGTCCTATTATTGTCAGGAGTACAGGTGTATCCATATTCTAGAAATTGTCAAATGATACAAATTTGACGTAAAACCCATGCATAACTGATAACTACATGGAAGTGTCAAGTGCCAGGGGATAATAAACAACCTCAAATTGTTTTGTACTTATGTGTATGAATAAAAGCTTCCAAATTACCCTGCTCATGATCAGCTTTTTGAATATTTGTAAGAGCCCTTTTATCTTGCTTATTCTGACTGATTTGATTGAATATTATGGAAGTTTATGATATAGTCCTCCTGTTAGAAGGCCACCCCAAGTGCACCAGGACTGTGGCCTTATACATGTTATAAAAAGGGATGATCTTTTTGAAGGGGGTGGTCCCTTGTTAGGGACAAAGTATAAGAGGTGACCACTGTAAAGTGTTTATACATACATATACACACACACACACACACACACACACACACACACACACACATATATACATATATATATATATATATATATATATATATATATATATATATATATATATATATATAACACCAGGCCTGTAAAATCATTCCATTGTATGTCAATCCTTAAAAAGTTTTCTACAGCAGACCTGCTCTTGCTGCACATGTAAAAGTACTGTTATATTTTGTACCCTGAAACACTAGACTGACATGTCAAATTACTCCTCAGAATTCCAAATTTAAATCATTTTCAATTTTTGTTACCTCAGCTGACTTGTTTGTCAGTCACTTGTGGTTACAGGGTGGCCCTATGTCCATTGTATTGTACAGTGGTCCCCCTCTTATAAGGCCCCTCTCACCAGAGGCCACCCCTCTTATAAGGCCACCATTCTCAAGCAGAAAGTGTGGCATTTCCATTATATTGTCCCCCTCTAGAGAGGCCACCCCTCTTATAAGGCAACTTTTGGGCTGCATTTGGGGTGGCCTTATAAGAGGGGGACCACTGTATTGTGATTATATTTATTTTCCCTAGATTGCCTAATAGCTTAGACTTGCACAAGTCCCTGGTACATGTCCCTATTTTCCAATCCTGCGGTCCCACCCAGAAGTGCGATACATTTACCCCTCCACAAAGTTAACTGTATAATATCATGCCAACTACATGGTGTTATTAAGTAGGTCCTACTGTTATTTTTTTTTTAACTGGTCGACACTGTCGCCGTCCCGGTTTCAACAGTAGCAGCTATTGAGTCCTAGTCAGTTCTAATCCCATTATCATCGCGATAAGGCTGAAGGCAAAGTGGTCTTTGATGAATGCAGGGCTAGTCACTGGCCACTCAAGCGAGACAAAGCTGACCATCTCCCTCCGGCTGCCGACACCAGGGACTTGTTAAACTTAACCAAGCCCACTCTGGACAACCATCATTTCGGTGGGAGTGACGTCACAACATCTGGGGTTTCACAGGATCAGTGAAGTAAAATCAGAGGTCAGATCAAGTTCAAGACGCCCAGAATATTTGAGTGGTCTCATTGTGTTGTGCTAATTTACCCCCCTAGCACTCTGGGCAGTTTGGAGATCTGGCAAAGCCAGCCACTGGGCATTTTTTTTGTATTGTTGCGCAACATGCATCATGCTGGCATAAAAGTGCCACGACTTTTTTATTTTTGCAATAATGCAAAATGATCCACGTCTTGATTTAAGTTTTGTAGAGTAAGACCTCTACATTTCTATGTGGTTCTTTTGTCAATTTAAACAAAAAAACTTGTGCCATACACCCTAACAAAGGGAATATATCGATCTCAATCACGATTTGTTCAAAGCGGTTAAACCTGAGTGAATTATGAATACAATTGCATGGGTGCCGGTCCGCGCATTTTTCTTGGTTAGCGTCACGAGCGATGGTTCCTCTTGATTTTTTTCTAAAGATCATTTGTGTGTTATAATTGTCATTAAATTATAGTGGTAGAGCTTGTTGCTGCAGTAAATAGTAGATAAACACACTTTATCGCAGTTACTGAAAAACTGTCAGCATGATCAACACAAGCGGCAGCGGTATTTTCACCCGAGCCATGTTTACCTGCGGCTGGCATATTTCACTCTCTTTCCCTGAAAAAAATGGACCCTCTGCTCTATTGTACGCAAAGACTGGTACAGTGGTAGTATGTAATCATTCTGACCAGTTTACATGTACAGCGTTAAATTTTGTTTCTTACTTTAATAAATTGTCCCCGTAATCGTCACTTGTGTTCACACAAAGTGACAAATGTCACCCATCTTTCAAGCCAGACTTCACAACATGCGGCAGCGAGTACTACCGAAAGAAACGGGTAGAAAAACTTTTTGATTGGACAGCGAACACCATGTGATCGATTCTGGGGGCTGTAGTTCCCGACTAAAATAACGACGCATCTGTTTGAAATAGAAGCAGTCTTGAAGGGATTTCCCCTAAAATACTTTTGTTTCAGTCAATGGGAAAGCTTGTTGTTAAAATAGACAAGGTTCTGAGCATTCTAACGGTATAAACAACATAGCGCGTAGACAAAAAAACATTGAGATCGAGATGATGAAATCACCCTATTTTTGCACAGTTTTGCAAAGTTCCATCATTCAAATTGTCACAAGCAACGGCCAAATCATTGATTTAAATCATGGCAGAAGGAAAATATTCATTTTAACACAAAATCAAAATAGCCATCAGCAAGAACTGACGTTTTTCTACAATAAAATGTGTGTGCTTGCATGTAAAGATTAATAAACAACAGTCAACACAAGGAATTTGAGACGGCCTTGAATGGGTCATGTGCTTGACTGCTCATGAATAATTCATAGCAGCGACAAGCCGGCAAGCTTTACAAGTCTCACTGGACGCCCTCCGCCTGACGCGGTGCACTGCAATTAATCCTTCAATACATAGTAGCTCAATTAACAGCTTCTTATGAGGGGTGCCTTATGACCACTTGCTTGTCTGTGTGATAAGAAACGCAGTGCAGACCGCCCGGCGCTTATCATCTGGAGAAAATGTTATCTGGTTATAGACACGTTCCACGCCAATTAGCTAGGTTTAAGGGCCTACCTGTATTGTAACAGAATAAGGCTACGACGTGTGTTTATTTAAAATTTCATTTTGCAATGAATTTGATTTTAAATAAAATACGGAAGACAGTCCAGTGAGACTTGAGCAAGTCTACTAATAGCTGTACATGAAAACTAATCTGGAAGCTCTCCAGACATACAGTGACACACAATATTTTTATGTACAGCAATGCACAGGACAGACACAGTCCAAGTGTTTAGTTGAAGACATATATATATATATATACAGACAATGCAAAAAGTACCATATTCATTAGTAAGTGTTGTTTCAGTGGCTCCAGGAGTCAGTATTCAAATCTTCTTGAGCTACTACTGAATGACTGTGCAGCAGCAAACACCTTCTCATTAGAATGGGTATCCAGATCGGGGCTGAGGTAATATTTGCGGTCAAGACTGAGAAAGAGAGAGGGATTTACTCCTGTTGCCACAACTGAAGCAACATCTTTCAATAGTTTTTGGCGATAGGCAGCATATATGGTGCAATCAAAGAAAAAATGTTTGCTTGCTTCGGATGGACATCCACAAGCACAAGTGGGATCTGGAACAATATTGACACTAAACAGGTCATGACATAAACAGGAATGGCCTAATCGAAGCTGAGTCTGACATATACTAGGAAAACGTTGACCATGGGCAAAGTAGGAAGGGGGCTTTTCGGTGAACATCAACTTTTGTAGCTTATTGTTGAACAACATTTAAGTGGTGGTTTCCCTAATGTCATTGGGTTAATCCTTCCAGGTTTGAATTAAGGGTGATGCCGAGATGGGTGTGGCTATTCCCTTCTAGTATTTCAACATCATCAAAGAATAAATTATTGTGTTTTAGTTTTTTGCGCGTGGACGAACATATGATTGACAGGGATTTTAAGCCATTAAAAGTTGCTCTCCATGTGTGCCCCCAGTTACCAAGTGTTGTGAAATTTGTATTCAACTTCTGTTAGACTCAGCTGGATTAATTATGATTTCTAAGATACTTGTATCATCTGCAAAAAAAATCGTATATCAGAGGTAATATCACTTTCCATGTCATTAACATATACATGTACCAAGAAGAAAAGAGGGCTCAGGATTGACCCTTGAGGAACGCCCGCCTCGATATGTAACCAGTGGAGGACTGCCCTACATAGTGGCTCTGGTATACCTATTGCTGAATAACTTTCCACCCATTCAATAAGTTTGTCACAGAAACCAAGACTGTCATAGTTTAAAAATTAATCCCTGGTGCCACACCTCATCGAGTGCTTTGCAGACATGTAAGAACACCACCCTGACCTCATTGTTGCATTCTAGACTATTGTAAATTTTATGCAGGATATTGACCGGTTGGTTTACTGTAAATCATTTACTTTAAACCCCAAATTCTTATTAGTTAGTAGGTCATTTGCAATCAGGTATTCATAAAATTTTTTGAACACCAATCGTTCCATAACTTTTGAGACATTACACAACAATGAGATAGGTCTAGATATACATTGTAGTTCGATTTGGTTTGGCGGTTGCCCTTTTTGGGAACTGGGCACATATTTGACTTTTTCCATCTGTGTGTCTATTTGTCCATCAACAATTCACATTTTTTTGCTTTTGATGATGCAATAACATGTTGTGTTGATCAATTCACTCATGCAAATTTGCTGATGCAGGTGCAATAGGAGTTTCTCAGAGTAACCATAGAAGGTGCACATGCAAACGTGATCAGAGACACCTAGCCGCATTTGATATTTTGGCTTGGGCAGTGTCATTTTATGAGAAGTTTGACCACCTCATGCTGGCAGTAGTGTCTCTGTATAAAGCACATATATTACGAGCATATGGGCGCTTCAGTTTAAACTTTAGGACAACTGGATCTGATTTAAGTTCCCATAAAAGATCTTCCATTTGTCACCATTTTATAAACGTTGAAAGTACTTTCAGAAAAGGGGTGGGGGTTGTGGAAAAGAGTAGTACTCTTGTGAAAATGATGAAAGTGATGAACCAACCCCAAGAGGTCATAAGCCAAATGTAAAGTATATGTGGCAAATGATGTACCACTTGTCAGCACATGATCAACACTGATATCTTCAGGTCTTGTAGGACCAAAATTACATACAGTAAAACCTCCATATGGGGGCACCTCTCCAAAGTGGGCACCTCTTTCCAGTGGGCACTTTTCTTAGGTCCCGTTTCATTTTTCCCATTGACTACATTATAAAGCCACCTCTCTAAAGTGGGCACCTCCCTAATCTGGGCATTGGGCACCCTAAACATGTACCAAAATCTGTTAAAGTGGGCACTATTATTTTGTTCAATTAATATTTTACTTTGTAAATTTAAAGTGTTATTTTTTTGCATCAGGACTTTCCTCCATTAACTTTTAATTCTTCAAATGTCATTTTTTATCAGTGCTCACCACCTGATATCCCCCTATCATAACGGAGTACAGTACATGTATAGACCAGCATCAACAAAGCATAACTGTTGTTTTAGTCCAAAATGACCTTTGACAGCTTTTAGGATTAAGGTATCAAAATGGAATGAACAATTGACTCTACTGGAAAACAAGTTGGTGTGTAGATGAGTTTCAGCTCAGTTATTTCCTCAACCTTGCAGTTTGTTACTTTGATGTGCCTGCTGGTAGTCATTGAGTTGGGACCTGTTCTGAACTTTATTTTTCTACATATACATGTAGTTGATATTTAATTGATTTTTTTTCAAGAAATAGCTTCAAGCAAAATGTTGAAAAAAGACTGCTTCTCTCATTGATTTCATGTGGGATTAAGATACATGTATATATAAATCTACATGTACATGTACATGTATACATGTAGAGGTGTATGCATGCATATGAATAGCCTCTCCCTAATCTTTATTGCTCATCCACACATCCCAAAATGGCCGACCCTCTGTAAAGTGGGCACCTCCCTAAAGTGGGCATTTTGCTCTCGTCCTAAGGGTGCCCACTTTACAGAGGTTTTACTGTATGATATTTCTCAAAGTATGACTTGCCAGTGTGACAACATTATTTATCTTGTCAGTGGTAACTTATGAGAAATACGAGACGAAGCCAGAAAAGCTGGCATGCTAGCTGTAGTGTTTTCTTGTGCGACTTGTTTCGCCCTCCGTTGGGCTCATCAGGCACACTCTGCAACTGTGCAAGTTCTAACGGAAAAGCTGACATATGGGTCCTTTTATACGGCAGGTAACATTGCCAGACACACTAGTCAATGTCAACTATACTGACATCACAGTCATGATGACTGCACTTAGTTTGAACTGGTCTGCCAAGTGGCATGACGTCAAACAGACTGTAGATTTGTTCTACACGTGCCCAAGTTCAAAGTACAAACTGGCCCTCAGAAAAACATTTTTCTGGGGCCCTTCAGGAGAAAGACTCCCTTCACTGTTGAAATGGTTTGTCTATATATATTGAAAAATATAAATGAATAGACTATGTGTGTCATGTGACAGCTCTTGTATGTGTGATTGCAGCTGTTTTCTCCGTGGAGATCCTGATGGATCTCAGTAGATCCAGGTGGGTCTACTAAGAACTATAAACAGTTGAGCTAGACTGACAAGGAGACTCTGAACAATAAAAATTTAGCATAATGTGAGGCAAGGGAGTTTCCCAATCGCTTAGCATCAGCTGCTGAGACAGCAGAACAGTCAGCAGTATCGTGAATATCATCCAGACATGTACATAAATATGTATGTACCTCTCTTCATCATGAAGGAAATTATCCTATGTTGGATAAAATCTTTTTTGTTAGTCAAAATTGACCACTCCCAACCAAATAGTGTGGTCTCTATCTCCTGACTGGGCATTGAAGTCCGCTTTAGGTGTTGGGGATGGTGCATCAATTTCATTTGATGTGTATGCTGTTGAACTTGTTGTAACTTATGCCACCTACAATGTGTTGTCCATAACAACAGTACATCAATCTGCCTTGCCACAGAGAGCGCATAGATAAGCAAGCTACGTACCCTTTTCCCGTTTAATAGGCCTTATCATAAATAACATAGTATTTAACTCAACGGTTTTACTTTCACTTCAGGCAGATCGCACCCACATGATCGGTAAAAGAGCCTTGTAGGCCTATATCTTCTGTGAACTCTCCTTAACAGAAACAGCAACAATTTGATACAATAACCCAGCATGGTCATTGAATGCATAATATGCCAGAAAACTTTCAGCTGGCCATGGTCTCCCAGATGGCGTCTGAGAATCCACAAACAGGAAACAAGATGGCTGAAGTGCCCCGGATGTATGTGTCATTCAGCAAGGGAGATAACTTGGATCGCCACCTTAAGGCTAAACACAATGGAGAGTCTATTAGGCTAGTCAGCTTCATTTCTAGAGAGGTAGCCAAAGCACCCACTGAAGGAAGAAAAACATGGGAGTCAACAGGAAGGAGTGAGCCACAAGGTATAGCAAAAAAAAAAATAACAAAACTAAACCGGCGATTTTCCATGCAATACCTAATGTCCAAATTAGCTAGTACCATCGGTAGCTACGTATACTTAAGCACCAAGGTCATTTCCCTGTGCACCTTGCGGCAGGTTTCCAGTTCGTTTCAATATAGCAGCCATATTGTGCCATAGTTAAAAGTACAGGGAAATGACATGGCAAAGTTGATCGTTATTTTCCAACGTACTACGGATCCGAAGTATTTACAAGCTACAATGACAGTCTACAATTGCAAAGTTCCTGACTGTAAGCCAGACACAAGAAAACTGGGTAAATTGGATAAATACCCCTGGACGCAAGGGGTAGCTTTCCACAGTTTTCCTCCAAAGAAACATAGAAATGACGGGAGTGGTTGAATATGGTGAAAAAATCAGAAGATTATGAACAACCAGGCAAATTTGACAGAATTTTTTCAAGACATTTTGTTGGGGGTAAATGTCTGACACCAGAACACCCAGTGCCCACGTAATTTCCGCATAACAACTGGAAGATTGCAGAAATATAACGCACAACAAACCAATGGCAGAACCGCGTGAGAGGGCCGAGGATCGAGTGACCTACCCAGCAACGGAGAAAGGCCAGTTGCCAAGTAGAAAGTGGGGGTGCTATTGCTGCGTTGCAACGGTAGCTCACAACACTAGCTTATTTGGACCAAAGCTATAACCATTTGACTTACTGGAAATCTAGTTACCTCAGTGATACAAGCAGTGAAGAAGAGCAGGAAAAGGACCCACCCATGACCCTACATGTTACCCCTAATGTGGTGGACCTTGATAGCAGAGAGGAAACACCATGTTTGGATGAGCCATGGTACCTCCTAGGTCCCACTGTCAAGTTCAGACTAATCCAAGTTGAAGAAGCCATACATGAGCAGTTCTACTCAAGATTAAAAACATTATAAACTCATGCCCATCTATGGACCTTTCCCTTTCAAGTTTCTGTAGTGACTCTGTTCACCTATTTCACTTAATCTTTAAACAACGATTCTAGTGAGCTTCCAAAGTCCCCTGTCTAAATCGCTACATATGTGTTTCATATTTAATATTGGCTATTTGTGGTATATTACCCAAGATTTTAAGGTACATTTTTTAAAAGTGGGCACAAACTGACTCAACACAGAACATTAAATCTCTTTGTACTTTTTATTGGACATTCATACTTTATGTTAAGCACTGGGAACACTACAGGCCGTCATAAACACATCTTCACATGAGCATGATGTCACTAACTTGGTATTTTTACACTTAAAACAGATGGTTAATGTCACCAATTATCTATGACATCATACATTTTTAGCAAAATACCAGCACCTCATTTTTAATATACAGTGGTACCTGTCTTGAGATACCCCTCCAATGAGAGACCGCATATCTTTTTAAGACTGTTCTCTCAGAACACTGTGCTATCTTTTCCATGTTATTATACCTCTAATGAAAGACCATCTGTTTTGAGAGACCACATTTTGACCTGCCCTGGGGGCAGTCTCTCAAGACAGGGATCACTGTAATCTAGAAGAAATAAATGACACTGAGCCTCCCTTACCCCCTGAGGAAGCCCAAGGAGGGCAAAATATGGGGGGGGGGGGAAGGGGAGATCCTCTCTGTATAAATCACTCTCATAGACTTTGTTGGTTGTATCCTTGTTTTTTATATTTATTTTCTGTATGGTTCAAATTCTAGTGAAAGCAACAACTGATAAGAACAGAACCAGCTCTTTTGATTTTTTTTTTTTGGGGGGGGGGGACTAGAATCTTTTTCCATTATCTGTTCCCTGCTGAGAATGAAGATACAATACATGTATAAAGGACCAGGAAACAAGAAAATAGAGAAAGATGAGAAGAGCAGGGAGTTGGGGAAAGGAGTTTTTCACAAATCTCCCCTGTGTTTTGAGCTGTGTAGAACATGCTGTGTTCATTGCATGCACAAGTGGATAATTTAGGTGAACTTTCAACTGTAATCACAAATAAACTATTTACTGTCTAACCAAATTGCAAGGCTTGTAGGTTTCAAATTTCACGGAGATGCTAACTTCCATCTTGTGAAGTGACTCTTGATATTCTCAAAGAAAGCATTTTTGCATTGCTTCCAGGTACCTAAGGAAAACATTCCAGTTGGCCTACAGGCATGTGAAGCCAGATGTCATTGTCTTCATGGGTGACCTGATTGATGAAGGAAGCAAAGCTACAGAGGAGGAGTACAGCACCTACTTCAAGAGATTCATAGACATTTTTGGAAGTGCAGCTGAGGCAAAGGTGAGGAAAAGTTATATCAGTGCATTTCCTACACTAAGTTGGACTGGGGGGGAAAATCCCCCTGCCTTGTTCCTGTGGCTGTCAGTCATATTCTCCTGTTCCGGTTCAGACCAGCTGACAGTGACATTGAAATGTGTATCTAAAGTATAAAAACATGCCCTGTCTTCTTCCTGTAAGTCTCCTTCATGTAGGCATAAATATCATGTGACATACAGATTTTGCCCTGCCTTTGCAAACCTGAGCAAAGCATTGCAGTGTGTATCACTTGTAATCGCTGTGTGTGGCAGCATTAAGATTAACTTTACAAATATGACCCATAGAAATGTCTGCCACTTAGCCAGAAGGAGCACATTTTGATCTGATTTGTCAGCTCTTGACATGAGTGATATAAATGCACACATGATGTATCTGGTTTCTTTGCCCATACTGTACCTTCACATAGCATCTCCAGGAACACAATTACCAATGAGACAGTTCATTCAACTCAACAGTTCTTATCTGTCCAAGAAGCCTGTTATGCTGTACCTAACAGCTGGAGTGGAATATTAATGCACTATTGTTGCCTCTGATCTAATGTAGTTTCTGAGGATACATTTTTCTTGTAAATGCAATCCTCACATACAGATTTGAGCCTGGTAGAATGGATGTACCACAGACTAAATGACTTAAGCCTGCAGGGAGGCTACACATCCCAGGCCAGTCATGAGGGGGCCAGTGATTGATTTGTGGAAAAATCCAATCCACAAAGCTCAAGCCTCAGTCTGACATGATTATCAAACAGTAGGCCTGTCTGAGAAAGTAAGAAAATTATGTTTGATGAGCTGTGCAGTGTCAAATTTTAGTTTGTTTGACACAGAAACTGGTAAGACATTAATTAAAAAAAAAAAAAAAAGTATATAGGTGTACATATGTGTCTTCCAAGTTACATGTAAGCCTGTGCTGTCAACTTGTTTTCCAAACTTCTGATATCAGAGGAAGCTGCATGTACATGTACCCCAGCATTGCATCTATGACAAGATAACTACACCACCAGTTGGTGCATTGTGGCCATTGCTTGCAGATGGAAACAGGCTGATGGTGACTCAGCCCTGGAAAAGGGAATTTTGAGAATCTTCAACAGAGAAGGCCCCTAGGGACTAATTACACGTAATTAGCAATGCACAAGCTGGTGTTTATTCCACGGTACATGTAAAAGCCTGCTGTAGAATAGTGGAAATGGGCCAATATGCTGCCCTACCATGTTAGAGATATGTATGGTAGTCTGTCACAGAGGGGATCTGTCATTGCATGTAATTGTACAATAACATGACAAATGTAGAACCTGATAGATATGATCTCTTTAGCCAGGTGGTCCCAGTGGGGTGGTCTCTTAAGGCAAAGACTACTGTTAAGTAATTCCTGTCTCAAGAGGGTCTCATTGTGGAAGACCATCCTTTTCTTGGAGACCATGTGTTGTGACAGTTTGACTGGTCTCTCAATAGAGGGTTTCACCATGGACTTATAGCTGTATTGTGACATGTACATGTATATGTATGCCCAGGATAATTTCAAGTCTTATGCAAAGTCACGTACATGGAACCTCATGAGGCAAATCGTCATCAGGATATACATTTTACATGACTGTATATGCAGCTATTATCCAGCACATGTCCTTGAACAGTGTTGAAATTTTCATCAGTGGTTGTTTGAAAATATATAAATATCTATTTTTCAATGTTGGAACTACAACACTATAAGATCAAAGTGATATATATATATATAAGCATGTGCAGTGCATGAGGCACGTCATCATTCAACAGACCAGACGTGTATGCCCCCACCGCACCCCCACCCCCAAACATACTCACACAAGTAAAGAGTATTTTGTAGATAGATAACATCTGAGTTCCTGTATGGAAAATGTCAATGACCTGCTTAGGCCATCAGACCAATGAGTATATATATATATATATATATATATATATATATATATATATATATATATATATATATATATATGTATATATGTATGTATGTATGTATGTATGTATGTATGTATGTATGTATGTATATATATATATATATATATATATATATATATATATATATATATATATATATATATGTATGTATATATGTATATATATGTATGTATATATGTATGTATATATGTATGTATATATGTATGTATATATGTATATGTATGTATGTATGTATGTATGTATGTATGTATGTATGTATGTATATATGTGTATATGTGTATATGTATATATGTGTATATATGTATATATATATATATATGTATATATGTATATATATATATATATATATATATATATATATATATATATATATATATATATACATATATACATATATATATATATATATATATATATATATATATATATATATATATATATATATATATATATATATATATATATATATATATATATATATGGTCCATCTGGGTTGTTGATACAGCCTCCACCACAAGGTGTCTCCTGAACCATGACAAAGTGCTTCTGGAACATGGTGGATCAAGGGCACTGTGCTTGCAGGGAGCTGGGCACTCTCTAGGGAAAATGTACTTATAGCCACATGGCTGATCCTAATAAACATCATGTAGCCACAGAAAACTTTCTTCAGCCACACAGATATCTGTGTTGCACAATTGAGTAATTTTTGTGTAACCATGTGGGTCAGCCTAACAATATTAGCATTAATTTATGAATGACATACATGCAGAAGCACATGATGTCAAAAGCTACAAGTCATCAGCAGTTGTCTTGTCATGTTTACTTTCTCCTTCCCCGACAAGTTAAATTTTAAGTTTGCAAATTGGACGAAAGAATTATGGTTTTTATTTAGCCACTGTGACTAAGAGTGATGCAGATATTTTAGCCACACTCCACATTAATTAGCCATTGCTAAGTGGCTAATGGCTAGAGAGAGCCCAGGGAAGGGATATATGAAAAGTGTTTTGTGGCATATGTGAATAAAGCTAGCTTATCCAAACATGTTTAAAGAATCGCCTAGCATTTTTGTCAAGAGAAACAAACATTTTTAGTCTAAAACTCTTATTCTAATCTGGTAAAACAGACAAGGTGCATAATATTCTGCTCACTGTGGCACAAAATGGCTGCCTGGGAAACCGTGTTCTACCTTGCTTTGCTTGAGTGCATTTACACCAGGTAATGTCACAAATGACATCATGTAGTGGGGGCTGTACAAGCAACCAAGATTGGTGCTGTTAGTCCCATTAAAATGATACCTACCACCTCCTATATTGCATTAAGGTGTCCCTTACTTGGAAAACCCTCAATTTTTTTTTTTTACAGTGACCTTGTGAACAGGATGTAACTTCCATGCACAGATAGACTGCACCAATTCATTGTTGACATGTCAATGTGAGCTCATGCTTTGTATCAGTGGCTATCCCTGTAATACAAATAACTGCATAAACTTGGGTTTTTTTCCACATATACACACAATCAGCAGTTCCAGATGAGAGAGAAAAATTGATAGAACCAGTTGCACAGTCTCAGTCTTTTAGGCCACTGTCTAGGCCACTTGTCATGCCTCCTAGTCCAAACAGTAAAACCTTTGTTAAGTGGGTGCCCTTGGGACCAGGCAAAAGTGCCCTCTTAAGACAGGTGCCCACTTAGCACCGGTCCATTAACATGGGAAGTATAGGGAACTGAGCCATGCAACAGTGCCCACTAAACACAGGTGCCCACTTTGACAGGTTTTAGTGTACATCTCTTTTTATATAAATTTATATTTACATATAATTATTCTAATCACTTTGTGACAGTTGTGTAAATAATAATGTACATGTACATGTATATGCTCATAAAACATGTTGTGTGATCTGAATGCATTTCATGATCATTAGTAAACAATGATCTGTTCACAGGAACATGTCCATATTTGTTTTCCTAGTATAAATTTACCAATTTTTCAACTTTGAAATGAACTTGGGGAAAAAAGCACATATTTTAGCAGGAAAAGGGAGGTGGACTAATCAGTACATATAATTAAGTAAATATTTGCCTGAAATAGTATTCATGATTGAACCTTGATGCAGATGATACCATAAGGCTGTTGTCATGAAATTATCAGGGTACTTTTGGGGGTAGATCTAGCTTTGTTATGTCTGCTATGGATTACTACTGACAGATCGATGATCATCTACTCACGTAGTTATGTCTCCCGGTGGAAGCCGGGGGACATATTGTTTTAGTGCCCGTTTCTTCCGCTTCTTCTTAATTTTCTTGTTGTTGTTGTTCAGGTTCTTCAACACTTGGTTTCTGTGCGATAAGTCTTGAAGGACTTGACAGAATTTGATGAAACTTGGTAGGATTATGTATCTTGGCAAGACCTAGGTAGGGATTGTATTTGGATGACCTTGAGCGAATTCTCAAGGTCACAGGGTCACTTGTGTGAAATTGGTCTCCGTGCGATAAGTCTTGAAGAACTTGATGGAATTTGATGAAACTTGGTAGGATTATGTATCTAGGCAAGACCTAGGTTGGGATTGTATTTGGATGACCTTGAGCGAATTCTCAAGGTCACAGGGTCACTTATGTGAAATTGGTTTCCGTTCGATAAGTCATGAAGAACAGGATGGAATTTGATGAAACTTGGTAGGATTATGTATCAAGGTAAGACCAAGGTTGGGATTGTATTTGGGTGACCTTGACCTAATTTTCAAGGTCACAGGGTCATTTATGTGAAATTGGTTTCTCTGCAATAAGTCTTGAAGAACTTGATGAAAATTGTTAGAGTAATGTATCTAGGTGAGAGCTGAAATAGGATTGTAATTTTCAAGCAAACTTGGTCATTTGTAATTTGTTATCACCTGTAGCTTATTCAGAGACGTAAGTGTTCCACCGGGAGACATTTGATTTTCTGTTGGAAAATCAGTCTGTTCTAGTTTTACATTTTTATTAACTGCATTAACATGGGTGTATTATCTTTACATATCACAGGAGATTTTTTTGGCTGGAGATAATGACGTGGGAGGAGAAGGAGCAGATTTCAAGGAGGAATGGAAAACCAAGAGATTTAGAAAACATTTCATCAGGGACAAAGGAGTCAACAAAGTGAAATTTGTAGATTTTGTAAGGGTAAGGCATCAAATGATTACATTGCCTGTCGCTTTTTTTAGCGCCGCTGACTTGTCAGTCAGCTGAGCTTGTGTTATGAGTAGCCATCCGTCGTCCGTCCGTTGTCCACAATTCACATTTTTGACTTCTTCTCCAAAACCGTCTGCCAGAATCACTTCAAACTTGGTGGGGATGTGCCTTGGATAGGTCTCTAACAAGGTTGTTCAAATGGTCATGCTCCAGTCATTTCTGGATTTTTTATGAATTTTTTTTGTTCTTTTTGGGGGCAAATCATTTCTAAATATCTTCCTTCTCCAAAACTGCTCACGCAATTGCTTTGATATTGCACAGTGACACTCCTAGTTCTGAATTTGTTCACCAGGTGGCGCCTATATATATATATATTTTTTTTTTTTTAATTTAGTGTTTTTCTATTTTTGACTTCTTCTCCAGAACCATCACTCAGATTAAGCTGAAACTTGGTGGATATGTTCCTTGTGGAAGGGTCAAACAAAGTTTTTTACTAGGTGGTACTGCTGTGGATTCCTGATTTTTAATGATTTTTTTTTCAATTCGGTTACTTAATCGGTCAATGCAACTTTCCTTTTGATTACTATGCAAGTCAATGGGCATTGTAATGCTAATTCACATTTTCGACTCCGTCTCCAAAACCGTCGTCCAGATTGACTTCAAACCTGGTGGCAATGTACATTGGGTGGGTTTCTACCATGTTTCTTCAAATGGTCATGCTCCAGTGATTTTGGCATTTTTAATTAATTTTTTGTTCTTTTTTTGACAAATATTACAAGATCTTCTTCTCCACAACTGCTCATCCAATTGCTTTGATGTGACATAAGAAAACGTCTAGGGACTCCTAGTTCTTAATTGTTCACCAGGTGGTGCTGCAATTTTTTTTCAATTTTTTTCAATGAATTTTTGTGTGTTTTCGTTACGTGTCACTTTTTCTCCAGAATCGTCTCTCAGATTAAGTTGAAACTTTGTACATATGTTCCTTATGAAAGGGTCAAGCAAAAATGTTCACCAGGTAGCACTGCTTTGGATTCCTGATTTTTATCGATTTTTTTCAATTCGGATACTTATCTGTAAATGCACCATTTCTACTGCTTACTATATGCAAGTCAGTGGGCATTCTAATGCATTCTATTGGTAATTCACATTTTGGACTACTCTGAAGAAACTGTGTGTCAGATTCACTTCAAACTTTGTGGCAATGTACCTTGAGTAGGTCTCTACCAAGTTTATTCCAATGGTCATGCTCCAGTGATTTTGGATTTAAAATTTTTTTTTCAAGAATCTTTAAAAAAGTTTTAATAGGAAAGTTTAAAATGGCAATTTCTTGTACTGGTTGTAACTTAAATAATTTTGGCCATATTTGTGCCAAACATGGTAGGGATGTACCTTTTATAAGTGGCTACCTATTTCCGTGCAAATGGTCATTCTTTAGTGATGTTTGGACCTTGACCTCATTCCCAAGGTCACAGGACAACTGACACAAAATTTACTGTTCACTTGATAACTTGAGATCTGTTTTGAGTTAAGACCTTGATATTGCACATGTTAATGTTTCTCCACGAAGGTCATGCTAAAACAGTACATGAGTGACCTTGATCTCGTTTCTGGGGTCACAGTGCAACATACATGAATTTTACTCTTCACTATAACTTGAGAACTCTACTTGAACTGGGACCTTGATGTTGCACCTGTTAGTGTTCTTCTATAAAGGTCAGACTTACTCAGTACATGGGTGACCTTGATTCTATCCGAAGTTCACAGAGCTGCAAGTGTGATGAATGTCTAGGTCAGCTGAGCACGGGCTGTTCGCACAGCCCTCTTGTTTATTTTCTTTTTCACCAAGATCAATAAAAACAATTTTGGTATATCAATACAAGAGTAGATAATCCAAACAATTAATTCTGTAAAACCATCCAGAAATCCTTGCAAATATTTTTGTTGAATCTTACCACAAATGCACTTTCTACTTTGCTATTTATCAAGATAATGTGTTTTGCATGAGGTTGTCATGATAATCACGTGAGTGTAAGTATACACAGATGCTGACTTCAACAGTTAATGGAACGAGTTGCATCCAAACAGACCTTGACTTGAAAGTGTTAACCCTTTAGCACCCTTTATATGCTTAAAATTGCCATATCTTAACAGGTACTACATGTATGCAATTGATCATCAGTGCACCTGCATAAATGTGAAAAATTACATTTTAAAGTGTTTTTTATGATGACATTTGCACATTTATACTCCGTTGAACTATTCCTTCTTTATGGGGGTGTGGTCAAGTGGATATGTATGTTTCCCATTTTTGGCCAAGTGACAGGTGCTAATGGTTGCTGGTTGAAGGCTTTGCCTTTCTTCGGTCAAAAACATGACAGGTTCCTCCTAAACAAAGGTCCATTTACTTGGGAAGTATAGGGAAATAAAATGAGCTGGGAGTAAATGTCAAATTAAGGCAAGTGCCCACTTGGCAGAAGTGACCACTCAGACAGGTGTTACTGTATCCTGACATTTAGTACACTAATGTGAATGAATGAAGTAATAGGACTGTATAATAGTATGTACATGAGGTAATTGTACTTGCTGATTTTCACATTGAAATAAGCGTTTATAACATGGTCAAGTCATCTTATGTATAGCAGTGTTGTGAAATATAGTTAGTAGACATACAGCAAGAAATATGAACAAAATGTTATACATGTGCTGGATGTTTTATGGAGAAAAAAGTCAATATTGATACCCATTTCTTAGTTACAATTAGGAGAATGGAAAGGATTATTAAAATATTGAAAACTGTTCAAGACTTTGATGTTTTGTATTCATGACTTTTACTGGTAACACGAGGTTTCACCTGTAACCAGCCACTACAGTGTATGTGATCATGTATATGAATGCAGTTAAAGAAAAGTTACAAGGACCTATGATCCGCGACCAAGTTTTACTGCTACTGACCAACTAATATTTTTAGTGTGTATCTGTGGTCTTTGTTTTTGTTATAACCTTTTTTTAATCTTCAGAGTAGAAACATTACTAAATGTTTTATATTTATACTCATTATGCAATTATTCAGCTACTTCTTGCTCCATTGCCCTGCACTTTTCATTATTTTGCTCACCTTTAACTTAATTTTTTAAAACAGATATATGCATACTTTTGGATATATTTCAGCTTTCATATGACTTTGGACAGACACTAGATGGCCATACCATGAAAGAGATGGATCGTCTGGCAAGCCTTTGTACATCAAAATACAGATTACTGCTCAACCACATGAGTGTGATGGACCGAGACCGCCACGACTTCCAGCCGGTATGCTGACAGTGCTGACTTTATACTTCCTATTTTATATCTACATATTACACTATCTGGACATCAGCCTTTTTTTCTTTTCAGCACAATCTACATTTTCACCCTTCAGCCCCTGAAGGCCCAGGGTTATTGCAATAGCCTGCATCTATGCATCACTCTATCTGTGTATATATCTTGCATGCAATATCTCAAGAACCATGTGGGTTAGGATCAGTCATTTTACTGTTGATTACTCTCATAAAAGTCAAAGTCTGCCTTCAGTTTGAAGGGCAATGACTTTGACCCATTTTCAAGGTCACCAATGTCAATTATCTCTGAATTCCTTGCATGCAATATCTCGAGAACCAGAAAAGCTAGGATCATGACACTTTTACAGTTGATCACCCTTGTTAGAGTCTACTTCTTGTTTAAAGGACTATGACCGTGACCTCACTTCAAGGTCACAAGGTCAATTCTCTTTTAAGTTTTGAACGTGATATCTCAAGAACCAGATACATTGGTATCACTAAACTTTAATGGCTGATTGTCCTAACAAAAATCTTTGTTAGGTTCAAACAACAATGACCTTGACCCAGTATCAAGGTCAACATGGTCAGCTCTCTTTGAATTTCTTGCAGACAATATTGGAAGAACCAGATTAGCTACAATGACAAATCTTTTACAGTCAATCATCTTGGTCTCAGAAGTCTACATCAAGTTCAAAGGGCAATGATCTTTACCAAATTTCAAGGTCACCAGAATCAATTCTGTTTGAATTCCTCGTAGCAAGCTTTGGCCTCTAGCCTGTAATTTTAAGGCAAATCCCAGGTTGATGATCAATGTTTGGTGTAGTGTTTGGTGTTTGTTTATGAATATTGATCAGAAAGTGAATTGACAACATGGGTAGCTGCTAAATAATTTGTGCATAATTATGTAAAGAGATAAAGTACACTGTCTGGACATGCTATGGTTGGGTAGGCCCCCTTGGGAGAAAAATCTTGTGTGATATGCTTATGAATACCATAGCATACCATACTACTAGTGAGGCACTCCCCTTTGACAAGGGGCCCAACACATAAGTGAGCAAGTTGGGACCCACAGTCCAACCCAGGCCCCCCTCCCCACTTTCTCACTCCAGAGCCTCCCCTACCACCCCATAAAGCTTGCACCTCCTCTTTACCACTTAACTCATTCCTATTTCCCATGTATTCATCCACCTGCTGATCCTTTCCTCCCATCCCTCTTCACTGTACATTTTGACACAACCTTGGATGTACATTTCCCCTCCTGTAGAGCCATGCACTCTTTCCTCTTTCTTAAGCAACTTTCCCAGGATTTGGAGTGGAAACCCACCCATGATATCTCCATCTTACAACTATCCCCTCCAAATTCCCATTACTCTGGACCATGGTCCTCAACTTCACATATTCATGCCCCTTACTCAACTCTGAACTGGATTAAACCTTGCATCTTTGCCCACACTGACCCCAATAACCCTTTCCCTTTACTTATCTAGTCCTGGTCCTCTTATCCCATATGCACCGGTACCCCGTCCAGTGTTGCCAGCCCTCCCTGATTACCCGGAAGGCTTCCTAAGTTTTACGTTGAAAATTTGTAGATTTTTGACAATTTTCATCCACCTCCCTGAATTGCATCAATATATTCCTTCTATATTTTATATAAGTACAATCATGTAAATTGATCTCCCAGAATTTTACATTCTATCTCCCAGATTTTCAGTTTGGCAGGTTGGCAACATTGTCCATCCTTCTTCCTACTCCTTATTTGTAACCCTCCTTCCCTACATATCCCCCCCCCCCCAAGACCCCTTACATGACTCCTATTCTTGATCCTGTTATGAATAACCTCTACCTTGCCAGCTGACAGTCTGTACTGAGCTATTCAATCAGCATGTTGAACTCAGAACTCACCCCCATAGCCACCATCTGTAGGCCTACCAGTGTTGCCAACCCTCCAGAATCATTTGAAAGACTCCCAAAAAGTCAGGTTGGAAAATCATATGAATGGAATAGTGATGGCCTTCCTGCAAAAAATCTTATGAGCAGTCTCCTGAAAATCTGCCTTCTGAGTCCCATATTTTCAGGTGAATATGTTTTAACTGTCATATAAATCAGTATCACAAGGGCAGTATAGTCAATGCAGTCCTTGGTCTCATTGGTTTAAAACAGCCTGTTTTCAGCATGACTGAACAAATCATACGGATAAACTCTGTGTCACAAACAAATGACTAATAGAGACCATTTCTCATGGAAGTACTGCACCATGATGCAGACCTTTTAATTTCTAAACTTCAATCACCAAACTGCTTAGACTTCATTATAAGCATATAATAAGCACATAGTGCCTATAATAAACAAATGTCCCAAGAATTGATCACTGTTGTTCACTTCACCCCATTACAATGACCTTTCTTTTTGGCATGGCTTCATTTTCTAAGCTCCACCCACAATGGTCTCAATTATACCCCAACAAGTGCTCTACTAGTGTGATTGGCAGTCTATGCTTCCATCTCCCATTGGACCCCATTAGCAACAAGCAGCTAGTCACAAATTCTCTCTACAAATCACAGCACAGCAAGCAAGCCACACCCAAACCCAAGTGTGACAGGAAGCAAAGACAGAATCAGGGTTTGTCATTTTTGGCCAAAAAAAACTCTAAAAACACAAAAATCTTTTAAGTTTAAAATGAAAGACCAATCAAAATACTTAACCAGTCAGGGCCATCTGGCATGGATTACTTTAGTGTCACATGAAACAAAGGGTGTGCCAACCTTGCAAATTCCACAGAAGGCAGTATTTCCTTCAAAGGCCCCCCCTTTTTTTTTACATCAGTGGTGGGACTACACATAAATTACAAGTCGCAAAATTAATACTTTCTTAATTCTGCTCATATAGACTTGGAATTTGTTGTAATCTTATTGTTATACATGTAAGGTCAAAAAATCTCATTGTTATTTGGCCAAAAATGACAAATCCTGATCAAAATGAGTCTGATTTTAATCATTTTGAGTAAATTTGTCAGGAGAGCCATTTAAATATCAGGACTATTGATGTTTGAATGGGATGCTATCTTCTCAGCGTCAAAGGCTCTTAACTCAATAAGCATTAAAAAAAGTGAGACCAGTTTTTTTTTTTCAAAGAAGCATATCTGCTCAATATTTTCAAATTCACAATTGGAAACATTGAAAGAATTCAATGGTCTTCTTTTTGTTTCAGGTCCTGGATAAATTCAAAGCCAATTTAGTTGTATCTGCTCATACACATTCAGTGAGTATATATTACCTCGCTGTATAAACACAGCACTGAATTCATATAATTTTGAGTACGTGTGCATGTACTCTAAATTTACTTATTTGTACACCATTTTTATTAGCTCTGCTGACCAAAGTTTGCAGAGCTTATGCGACAGCTCATGTTTGTCCATCCGTAGAAGTCTTCTCCTTGCATTTGATACTCTATAACAGTGATTCAATCACTGAACTTGTTAGTTACATAATGTTCCAGATTCATAGATATCACAAAAATGATACAGGCCTACTTTCTACTTTTGCTGTCAACTCAGCTGAGGAACTAGTCAGAAGAACCAAAAGAATGATAGGCTTACCAATTCTCTTTTTATTTTTGGCAGAAGTGATAAAACTTGGATTTGGAGTGGTTGAGTGGTGGTTTAAGATGTAAAATTCCATATTTGGAAAAGTAATTGGATTAGACTTGCCCAATGCATATGATATATAGACCATGGCCAAAGGTAGAATGTTATGTAATATCAGTGACTTTGACCCATTTTTGTGAGGTCACCATGCCTGTAAAGTTGAAAAGATGATTTTGAAATGGCTGGGTGTAGCTTGGACATCAATGGCAAAGAGAATTGAGCCTCCAGATCAAAATTGATTGGACTTGATTACATAATACATAAAACTGCACTTGGTGACCTGCTTTTTTGGGTCACTGTGGCCCAGTAATTATGGAGTTTGGTGCTTGTCCAAGTTTATTGTTTTTCCTTAATAACTCGAAAATTTATGACCTGATTTGAACAAACAGACTATATATGGAAAGCTGGATGTGGGGCGCATATTTGAACACCACAATTTTTTAATTTGAGTTGAAGGTCAAGGTCAAATGGCCAGTTTGAATATTGGGGTCATGTGAATGCTCTGCATCCCACAATGCTTGAGATAGGCCCGTATAACTTTTAGGAATTACAACGTGTATAAAAATCTTTGTCCACATCAATGTTGGTGGTGCCACCTACAGTATTATGTAACATACAGGTCAAAACGTGAAAATCTTGTGACCCCAGTACTGTCCACAGTTTTCAAGTTAGCCCAATATAACTTTCAGGACTTATAGGGGGTATAAAATCTAGGTTCTTTTTTGTATTGGTGGCGCCAACTACAATATTATGCAATATAGGGGTCAAAATATGAAAATGTTGTGAACACTTTAGCATCTTTAATTTGTGGCAGATCTTCAGCAAATTTGGTGGGATTGTGGAGGAGGTCAAAGTCTAATTTGGTAATGATACTTGTGGCACCACGTATAATTTGATGGGAATTATGTGTTTTGAGATAAAAAATTCCAAATCTTGAAAAGTGATTGGATTAGACTTGCCAAATTTAAAGGATATATAGACAATGTCCAAAGCTAGAATCGTATATAATATCAGTGACTTTGACCTATTTTTGTGAGATCACCATGCCTGTAAAATTGAAAGAGGTGATTTTGTAATGGCAGGGTGTAGCTTGGACTTCAATGGCAATGTCAGCACAGCACCAGGCAGGCCTATGGCCCTCTTGTATTGCATAATCTTGGTGTCCTTGATCTTCTGTCCCAAGGTCACCGAGGACATAAAGTTAAGGACTCACTCATTGTTGTCTTGGCAAATGCAGGAATATTCATCACAGGAGTTGCACAAACAAGCTATGATTACATGTGGAGCGAAGTGCCATCTGGTGGACAACTTTTACATTAAGCTTTAATGCTCAGAAGCCACTTGAGTCTCACAACTTTGAAATAAACAGGTGCAATATAGCTACGATGCCAGCAGAGCATTAGGCCCATGGGTCTCTTGTTTTTGCTTGCTTTGCTGATGAGAAATAGGCTGTGAAAGTAAAATTACAATGGAATAGTGTTTTAGCATACTTTTAGGTTTAATAAGAACTACACGTATATCCAAAATAGTGAAATTAAAACTTCAATGAAATGCCTGAAATGCAAGAAGGCATGTAAATGTAATAGAATGAATGATGCATAGATTACAGCTTAAAAGTAGATGAAAGGTGACTGGACCTGACTGACAGTAGGAAAATGCTAAAAAGTAAGCATTTGTAGTTGTCCCGCCAGCAAAAGCTGTTAGCGAGACTAAGCACTCACTTTCTGGATGTCTGTCCTTCCATCTGTCAACAAAACCGTAAGAGTGGTATTATTTCACTAACTACATAAAGTAAGGCTCATATACTCGGGTAAATGATTTATAGCAATGGTCACTACAGATTTGTACCATCACTGTCATACTTCAGTATACATCATGCTTGAATGAGCATTGCAGAAAAACTTTGGAGTGACATTATCTCACAAACTAGAATAGTTAGGGCTTTCATATTACAGACCAGATAGGGCTTTCAATGATTTATAGTGATGGTCACTAGGTATTTGTACCATCACTGTCACACTTCATTGATAACATCATGTTTGAATGAGCATTGCGGAAAAACTTCGGAGTGACATTATCTCGCAAACTAGATTATTTAGTGCTTTCATATTTCAAACTAGATGGGGCTTTCATACTTGGGTAAATGATTTATAATAATGGTCCCTACAGATTCATACCATCACAGTCACACTTCATTGATCACAGTATGCTTGAATGAGCATTGCAGAAAAACTTTAATACATGTAGCAGGCTGGCGAGATGTTCATGCCCTCTTGGCATGGCTCTGGTTTCTATAGTATTCCTTTATACTACAGGCTGTAGGTACTTAGTAAATTAATTCATCAATAAGATCAGTGACTCAGCTCAAGTTCAAAAATGAAAGATACTTTATAGTCTTGCATGAAAAAAAAATATGCAAAAAAGCAATTTTGTTTTTCAAATGTTCATTTATAAATTCTCTTGGGGAAAAAAGATAAAAAAAAAATAAAAATAGCACTGTTGTGATTTTCTGTGTGTCATGTCTTGTTACCTTGTCTTGTTTGGAATGTCATTTGGTTGCTTGACCTGTTTTTCAGCATTTTCTTGTCTACCTCCCCATTGGAAAATCATTTTCAGCAAAAGCAAAATTTTATAAATAAAAAAATCATATTTTGAATTTTATTCATAAACTTGATACTGGTTTCCGGAATGTTTTGCAGGAACAATGACTTCTGATTTCAGGTACACTTATATTAGAAAATACATATAATAAGGATCATGTAGGTGGCTTTTTCATTAGGTTATCAATAAAGCATGCTTCATGCTCCTAACTTGATTCAATGCATTGTGGCTGGTGGCCCTATGCAAAATATTTATATTTTCTGTTGGATGCCATTCCCAGTGAAAATGTCAGAAAAAGATAAAGTTAACCCTTAAAGCATTGATTTAAGACTGAGTCAACAGCTTTCCTCAGGCCACTTTATATGCATTGTGGGCAAAGTGCCCCACGGAAAGCTGTTGACTAGACTACTTTTTGTTTTAAACTAGGTTTGCTGGTATTTGAATGAAAGGTACATTGTATCTTCATGAGCAAATTTGAATCTTTTAACCATTATATGTTTAACGGTAATGAGAAAACGACTTTAGTCGTTATTAGCACTTTAAGGGTTAACATTGTTCTCTGGTACTGATTGCTGTGAATGTAAAGCAGATCATCTCAAAACACATTGCAAATTAACAGATGTTATAAATATCAAGTATAATGAAAAATATATAAATATATTAATTTGATTTGTGTATGTTTTGTGTGTAGGCCTCCTTGTTTACCTGTGTGGACTGCAAGTCTGAGAGTCATAATTCTGACCGCTGGATGGGAAGAAGGTACGCCATGGAGGATTATAATGTGTACACACTGGATTTATCCAGTGCTGACACCATCAGTGAAGTGGTTGTACCCACCTGCAGCTACCGAATGGGGGTGCCAGAGATGGGGTATGGGGCAGCTGTCATAAGTGAGTCATTTTAATACCTTAATCAAAAGCTTCAAACAAATAATAATACTTACCTTGGCCTAGTTTAACAGGCTTTAACTATTTGTGTGTCAATTGCAACAAAATAAGTATATTCTTATATGAAGTACAACTAATAGTTCCAGATCCAAATTTCGTATAACATGACCTTTCTTTCAAGTGCCAGCATGTCTGTATTTCAAAAAAAAAAAAAAAAAGATGACTGGTCCTCATCGACAGCTTCCCTGAGTGTGATTGGTACACTGCACATGAAGGCACCCGAGGAAAGCATTTGAGTCAGCAAACAGCACTTGCATGTAAGTGGTGAATTCATAATGCTGGATGCTGATTGGAGTCTAAATGGCTTTTTAAAAGGAGCACTGTTTTTGCTGTGCAGATTAATAATTTGATCTGTAATATTTTACATGTATGTAATATAAGATATGATGAAATTGTAGTACATGTATTTAGTACACAGTTACTATGGTAACTACTTCAAAGTGTACATGGTCTATATAAACGTATGAAGACTAGAATCACAGATTACTTTTGAAAATTTATAGAAAGACCCATGTAGGTTCCTATTCTTTTCAGAAAGTGGCCAAAATCTAAAAGTTAATAGGGTTAGTGGGAGAATCAGATCTAAATAAGGAAATTTTTTCAGAATTCCATAGACAAAGATTTCTGTAAAGTGAGGCATGATACTATTGAAAATATAAGGTACAGGGTCCTTATGCCAACAAGGTATAACGTAACATGCCAGATCTGTTCCATTATAAAGCTGGTGTTGTGGTATCTTCTGTTCATCACATGTGCAGGCAGAGTGTCACAAACACGTACGGACCCTCAGTATTTATTTGGCAGAGTTACAGTTTTTATGCATTTGCATTTGGCACATAAAATGACAGGAGGTTCAGTCATACCCTGCATCATCCACAAGTCTGGTTGTCCACTCTGGCACTTGAATAAAAGGATCACCAGCCCAAAAAGAAAGAGAAAAAAAAAAACAGTGCGGGTTATGGAGGTCATGCAGCCATGCACTGGATGTTTTCATAAGGTGGATCTTGGTGGTGTTTCAGGTCAAGATGGTGATATGAGGTACACAGTTCTGTGGACGCCCCCTCGCTACACCCAGTTATACCGGTATGTCACCCTGCTGATTATCATTGGTATTTTCTCTGTCTTCAAGTTACTGCAGTGTACTTGTCAATTAATACAAGATCACCGTCATGGGAGGCACAGGAAATTTCCCAGGATTCCATAAAACCCAGTTTTAAAAAAGATATAGTTATCAGAAAGAGCCATATTCACAAAGGATATCAGTATATATGCGTGAATTCAATTGCAAAATTGAAATTACCTTTTAATTTTATATTACTTATTTCAAGTCCTAATAGTCTATTAAAATTCATGATTAACCATGCTGTGTTTTTGTGTGCCACAAAGATTTTAGGACTATTAACAGTCAATACTTAATATTAATACAGTAAAATCTGTCTTGAAAGACCACCCTTAGGAATGACCAAATTGTGGTCTCTCAAGACAAGTGGTCTTTCATAAGAGTGTAAATAATATGGAAAGTACTATGTAAAGTATCCTGAAAAGGAGGTCTTTCAAGACAGGTGGTCTCTCATTGGAGTGGTCTCTCAAGAGAGGGGCCACTGTATTAGATCAAGATACAGTGATATTGTTAAATTGTAGCTTATTTTGAAAAGAAGCACAACTTATTTAAAGTTGGTCCAAAAATTTATGCTAGAGGCATATCAACAATTGATGGTTGATCATGGGTTTTTTCATTCACTATTAAGCCAAGGGTTATAGAATCCAACAAATGGCCACTGTTTGTCTGGTCTTTCACTTAAAATTGTTCAATCATATTAGAAAACTGGGCCCTTCCTGATCATGAAGATCAAGTTTTATGTATAAAGTAGATACCAGGTTGTTCATTATTGGTGCAAGCATGTGGCTGCTTTTACAGGTCACATGGAAAGACAATCACTTCAGTGTTCATCTGGTCAAGTTTCCACTGTGACAAATGTATAGCATTGCTGCACCTAATGAAAGTCAGTTCTCAGATACATCCCCCATGCTAATTACATGTACATGTATTTCTCCAGTCATTGTCTTTCTTCTTTATAGTATGTGTTGAAATATTCTGTAGACAATTTAAGATGAAACACAATTTCAAGTGTTTAAGAGTTGCACCCTTACTTCAGGTCATCTGGTAATATTACTGTATCAAAAGCATCCGCAAAAGTTCACTCAGTGGTTTAAAGGCACAAGGATTTTGCCTGATAAAAATGAAGTAAATTCCCCATACAGGTATATTTGGGGTATTAAACTGTGATAATCACATAAATATGACCATGGTTACCCTGTGATAGTCATTTTGGGTGCCTTTGTAAAATTTGGTGCCTATGGTGTAATTAATTTCAGGTGGCATGGTGAAATCCAAGATAATGTAAAAAACTAGGTAGAGACATCTGTAGAAAGAAACAAAATAGATTGATTTTGGCAACAAAAATTGTATCATATGTTAATAAATGGTGGCTGTTTTTTTACCCCCAAAAATGTATTATATGTTAATAAATGACACTATTTTATTTGACAGCCATTGTAAATTTGTACAGTTTATTAAATAATACACAATAAAGTCTTGAAAAAGCTGAAGAACTCAGGCTCTAAGAAGAAGATACTGCTGGATCCACCAGCTTGACACAAAAGCACCATTTAGTTTGAATGTCAAGGGGTTATAGCCACACTTGTCAAATCATATGGCAAACTTTAATGTTATACTCAGTATTGCCCATCTCACATAAACATAATGTTGTTAGCAGAATGCTATATTGTGTAACTACATGCAAAGAGGCCACTGTGTGCTCTCCCATATTGAAGGATTCATACCCAAGATGCATAGGGGTCACTGTTGCTAAGTATTAATGGCCCAGTGATCACTGGCTGTGTCAAGAGTGTCCTCTACTAGTACCCAGCAAGTGCAAAAAAAAAAATCATGGAGCACACAGTAGTAGAGTGCCAACTATACTTCCTAAGTTATGGCTTATTTAGCTACTGAAAAATACTAGGCAAGGGCCTGACAGCAATGGGTTGAGAAAGTTGTGTATCTCAAAATCAAATTCTAGTCTGACTAGTTTCGCTGCCCATGGGGCATCATCAGGGACTGTTGGACTGCAGAATGCATCTGGTTTCTATACTAGAGTGTAACTTTTGACGTTGCTGACGTAAACTAGGCATGCGTCAACGCCAGCCATAGGGGCCGCATATTTAAATCACAGTCCACCCATCTGGTGGCGTGGTGTAGAGTGCAGTGTCAACATTGAAATTATTTAGTAACTGGAGGCAGGAGAGAGGTCTCACGACTGTGAATACACCAACACGTCAAGCAAGTGGTTGATGTATAAAGGTCTGAGGCCAATGTTCAACATTAGACCTGTGTCATGACTGATATTGCTACGACTGATGTAAAACTGTTGTATTTTTATAAACTTCATAGAATAATATTTCAAACTTCAATCTCTGACAAGCCCCATCTGGGGTGAAAACAGTCAAGCTACACTTCAGAATCTATGTACCTGTAACACTTTTGTAAGGGGGGGGAGACACTAGGCTCTTTGCTCTCTGGTGCTTATCCAGTATTTCCACGACACCTGTGTAACTATAGATTGCCATTTAAATGACAAATACAGAGTGCAAAAGGCTTGAAATTAATTTATGTATTTATTTGTCATTTTTACCCAGGAACCCCTTCAATGTTTCAACACTGTTCTCACAGGGACTCCTGAAAAAAAATCAAAATACAAAAAGCATACAATAATGAACATACAATATAAAATCATGTTGTATATTGTATGTATGCATATATCTTGATGTATGTTACTTTCATAAATGAAGCACCATCCCTGTTTGAAATGTTACTGCAATAGGTATAGTAATTATGAACACTGCCAACAGATTTAAAGATGTAAAAGGCTTTTAAAGTTATGTAAACCTGGTAAATGTTATCTTTGAAATTTTAGAGTTGATGCATGTGCAATTTGTTGTTTTTTTAATTTTTTAACCTTTTTACAGTAATCTTGTTTAACAGGCATACCAGCCTAGGACAGAGAGCTATCAATGTAGGTTCAGTGTTAAATCAATTATACCTGCCCAATCCCTAGTCCAACAATATGCAAGAGAACAAAGTTGTAAATGAGTCAGTAATGTTATCAACGCTCTCTCCCAATTTTTATACCAGTAACTGCTAATATATAATGTTATATGCTGGATGTCATTTTACTGGTTTTGACATGTGACACACAATTATTTAACAAATATGTTTAAAAGTAAATACCGGCCTAATCAAACTGAAATGTGATCTTTTTTTCGCCTCCTACCTTAGTATTGAGGTTCATGTGAACATGGCACATAAATATGAAATATGTCAGTGGACAGCTGAGGTCAAATTATGGAAAAGGTGAGTTATTTTGTAGACTTTGTTGCAGTACAAGACTCCAAAAAAGCTAATTCTACAAATCATTAGTGTACATGTGGATTTTAAGGTATATACATACCTATTAATATCATGATTATAATACTGTAATTTTAATCGTAGTTCAACCTGTTCATGATGTTACATCAGATCTTACAAACATTTCCCTGTTTGATGTAAGACTGCGTCAACAGCTTCCCTTGGGCCCTGCCATTCTGATTGGCTGCATCTACAACTATTCTCCTTTTTTTTTTTTTTTTTTTTATTTTTATTTTTTTTTTTTAAGTAAACACCAAGATTAGTTAAAAACATTTAAGAAGTAGACAAAATTTTACTTCCGGTCAGGTTAGGGGTAAAAGGTTAATAATGCATAGTTTAAAGCTGTAAATGTGTGATTGTCTATTTGTGTCTCGCATGCACAAGTGAATGAGAAACACAAACAGTAAACACGTTACCATAATAGCTTGTCAAATTAACCTTACTGTATACCTTCTAAGTACTGTCCAGAGAATTTAGAAAAAAAAAACTTTTTTGACCTTATTTAATTCATGCAAATATTTCAAATTAAATATATACAATATAGATGAGAAATATTTGTAAAACAGCTCAACTGGTCCCATAATTAATCATTTTGGCATATCTTTGAAGGTCTGTAAGTGGGATGGGCACTCAATGTCACAGAGGGTGCTGAACAGGATAAATTTTGTAGCCAGTTCCCATATAAAAAGTCACTGTACTTGCCAGTGACCTTAGCCAGTTCTTCACAAGTGTCTTAAAAAAGGGAAAAAATGATGTGACAGTGATAACATATTAACTACTTAGTCACAAAGTATAACTGTGTTGCCTTGCTTGATACACTTTTCAGTATGTCTCATGATAGTGTTTACACTGAAATGCTGATTTGCTGGCATGTCATTTTCCACATTAAACTGCAAGGTCTGAGCATGCCAGAACAATTTTGAATCAAGGTATCAAATCATTTTCTTCTCTGAATCTGATAAAATGTATAAAATGGACTGGCATATCTGCTGATGGTAAGTTGAAGTAATATATAATGACTTTAGACACATAAGGATCTTAACTATGGAGTCTGTTTTAATCAGTAGTGCGAAGGCCTTGTTCTCAGGAGCAGCTGGGTTTCTGAAGGCCTTTCATTGGTATTGTACCTTTTTTGCAGGGGGTGTTTATTTTTGTAGGTGTTTTTTATTTTTAATTTTCATTTTTTGTCTTCAAGTTGGTCAAGCAACAATCAAGATGAGTTTTTCAAATGCATTTTACAGTGATACCTGCTCTAAGGACCATCTCTTATAACAGATTACATACATGCATCTTGTAAAGCCATGGTTTCCTGACATTTGAGTCTCTTTTTCTGATATATTTACCAATGTTTTAAGACAGCTTGCAAAATGACACCAATGTGCTGACTGTATGGGTGGTCTTAGATAGCAGGTACTACTGTACAGTAGAATCTCCAATTAAGACCACCTCCATAAAGAGACCATTATTTATATATTAAGACCACCAATTTACATAAACTTTGTTTATCCTTAATTGAATTATATCCCATGAAAACCACTCCCTATTAAGACCATATTTTTCAGTCCTTCTGGTGGTCTTAATAGGGAGATTCCACTGACTATACATGTGTTGAAAAATCTTGGAATTCAGTGAGCTATCATGCACACTGGGGTCTAGTAACTCAAACCAGCAAAACATCTTTTGTTCTTGTTTTTGTACTTTCTGCCTTATTGCAGGAAAGTGACACAAGCATTGTGGGAAGGTTTTGACGGCAAGCAACATATCAAGTGTATGATACACAGGAGCATGGTACAATGAAACATATCAATTCTACTTGCTTGTGAACAGTCACTGTGGATTTGTTGTTATATGTTTGTATATGTACATACATATGAATATGTATATGTATTGGAACCCCACATGAAGACCACCTGAGTAATGAGATCACCTTATAGAATAAAATAAGACCACTCTCGCAAGACCTATGCATTTTCCCTTCAATGAAGATGTATCAACAGCTTGAGATTTAAGAGCACCTCCAAATAAGGACCACTTTTAAATGCAGCTACAGGTGGTCTTAATACCAGTGTTCCACTATTTTATATATATATATATATATATATATATATGTATGTATAAAATATTGGAACACACATATATGTATATATACATATATATACATATATATGTATATATATATATATATATATATATAGTCTTTTTGGATTACACAGCTCCTCAGTGTCCTATTGAAATGTCAGCTTCTGGCTTAATATTGGGGAGCTGTGTTGCTCTGTACTGTTCCCTCCGATGTATCCATCTATTCAGAGAAAAAAAGCTCAGTGTTCCAGCCTTTCATGGCCCTACATGACAGGGTCTACCTTTATTGTCACAGTGATATTTAAATTATTGTACATTTATCTATTTTGTATAGTATATCCTCAAAAACCATCCTGTTAATATACATGTGTATGTGATCACATTATGTCACATTTTAATGGCCTTTATCAAGATCCCATCAGGAGTTTTAGTCATTCAGCCAAAAGGTTTTCAGTCATTGACTTAGTTTTAAAATTGCTCACGAGTTAGCAGCACTGATTTTACTCTCCTTTTGCTTGAAAATGTTTGTGTCAGTGAATGGCATTTTTCACCTAAGAGTGCATACTGTTCTATTGTATATGACCTCATATGAAAATTACATAACAGCAAAATATGGCACAGTTCCACCATGAATTTTGTAAACTTTATAATGATACAGAATTCTGTGAAATTATGCACTCCAATGTGTGGTTGTAAATATGGAAATTACAATGCAAATTTGATGGACAAAAGAGTTATGATCAAGTTTTTCCTTTTACTGTTTCCCAGGCAATTCTATGTAAACAATGAAAGCAGATGGTACCTAGGTAACGAACTAAGAAACCTATAGGATTAGCATGAAACCTAAAGGATATCAGTCTCTTGTTTCGTGTGTTTGTTGCATTGTACACATTGTTTACATGGGAAATAAAAGAAATTCTGGCATTGAAACTGAATTTATGTGATATTTTTAACAAGTTATTTGATATTATGTGAGATTCCATCAATCAACTGTTGACAAAACTAGTAAATGCAGGGATTTTGTCAACTGGAACGATATTACAGTAGTCCCTCCTTTGAGAGACTGCCCCTAGTGCCACCCCAAAGGTAGTCACATAAAGCAGGTGGTCTCTTAAAAGAGGTATAAATAACATGAAAAGTACTACAGAGAAGCCTGACAATTGTGGTCTCTCAAAGGAGGTGGTCTCTCAAAGGAGGTGGTCTCCCAAAGGAGTGGTCTCTCAAAAGAGGGACTACTGTATAAATAATAGTAATACTTGATTAGACTTCATTGAGCCACAGACTCATGGCACATACACTGTAGTATGTAAAGAATAAACAATCAGAAGAACAAATAGAGTGACAAATATTCAACATTCTACTCTAATGTTAAGAACTGTTTATGCACCAAAACCAATTATATACATGTGGCTAACTCCAAGTTGCTGCATTTTGTCCCCTTATTGATGAATTACACTTCATATATAGCATGTAAGAAATATTGGGGGGGGGGGGGATAAGGCTCAATCTTACAGGTAATATTGTTTACAAACCATCACCAGGTGATACTTGTTGTCCACCATTCGCATGTCTTTTTTTTGTTAACAAAATTCACACAAATTAAATTCAACATCCAGATTTTGTCTTCCACATGTCTCATGTTTAAATCACGGTTAGAACATCTAAATCGATTCAATACAATACTGTGTCATTTCCATTTGACAGAATCTAGATATTTACCTCATTCTAGCAGAGATTTAAAACTGCAATAAATATGCAACTTATCAGAATTGTTAATGGTGGCACACAATTCTTGTAACTTCACATCTAAAAATCTTGATTTAAACTTAAAAATAATTTAATCACCTAGTGCTTGATTTATTCAGGCATATCCAAATCCACTTGTGCACAATGCCAGTCTGACAGGAGCTACCCGTTTACTTTTGATGCATCATCTAGGTTTTGTGACCTAATAATTTCTGGCATATTCGTTATCAGCCATAGTTGGTAATTTTTAACAGAATGTGACACACTTTGTCATTTATATAACACAGAGTGGCAGTGTGCCACATTCTCCAAGGACTGCTTCATTTGCCTATGAGAGGGTAGTTTTGAAACAAGTTTAGAATGTTTCCTTTGTACCTTCCCTATGTCATCATAATGACTGAATCCCCAGACCTCGGGGCCGAATGTTGAATTTGAGATCTGTTTTGAGTTAGGACCTTGATGTTGTGCATGTTAATGTTTCTCTGTGAAGTCATGCTAAGACGGTACACGAGTGACCTTGACATCATTTCTGGGATCAGCGTGCAACATAAATGAATTTTACTCTTCACTAGTATACTTTAGAACTTCTTGAATTGGGAACTGGATGTTGCACATGTTAGTGTTCTTCCATAAAGGTCAGACTTACTTAGTACATGGGCGACCTTGATGCAATCCCAAGTTCAGAGAGCTACAAGTATGATGAATCTCTAGGTCAGATGAGCATGGGCTGCTCACACAGCCCTCTTGTTACTTTTCCACTTAGTTGAGTTACAATTAGATGTCAAAGTTTTATACTTTTTTGCTGCGCTATTTATTATTGTCATGCCATAGGGGAGAATTAAACAAAATTTAAAGAATCGATGGTACTTTTTGGCAGTTAAGACCTTGCAAATGAAATGCCCTTTTGTCCGAGTGATTTTCGTCCAGGGGTTTTCCTGAAATAAAGTTTCCATGCTCGACCTTCCACCTCATTCTTTTTCTATGAGGTACTGAAATAAAAGTCACTGCAGGATGGTCGAAAGCCATGCAACACATGGTAATACGTGTATTTTCAGCTCAGCTGACTTGTTAGTCAGCTGAGCTTATGTGGTGGTTAGGCATCCGTCGTCCGTCTGTCTTCATCCAGTCCAGTGGAAGAGGTGGCTTCCAGCTAATACCTTAGTACACTTTACCTCATAACACCTCTAGTCAACTTTATGGTGCTAAAAATTATATTACTATTTACCTGTTTATACCAGTGTCAGTATGGTGGAATAGCTAGTGTATGAAGCTTTTAAGTTTCAAAGGAGACGTCCGTCTATAGGTGATGAATTGTTTTGGAGGGTCTTTAACTAGACAACTCCTTGTAGTTGATCTACTATAACAGTGATTTATTCACTCTACTAATATTATTACCAATGATGGTACAGACGAGGCCAAAAAACTACAGAAGCATCCTCTGAGCAGCCCTCTAGGGATTTAGCCTCCGCTGGGGTTAGACAAGCTGACCCTTGGAGACTTCATGTGCCTCACCAGCCTAATGCCGAAGTAGAGGGAACAAATAAGGATTTAGGAGATAAGCTGGGACCTTCTGCTGGGGACCATGTGATTGAAAAGGTTAAAGCTTGCCGGAAACCTAACTGTAAGCTTTGCCAAGAATTCATGGAAATGAATAAGTTTACAAGGACTGTTACACATAGAACTTACAGAACTAAAAATTACAACAAGAAGAAAAAACTTATATGCAATACAGATAACTTGGTTTATCTGATTACCTGTGACTATTGCTCTAGTCAGTATGTGGGTGAAACCAACCAAAAATTGAACGAAAGGTTCAATGATCATAGGAATCGAATAAGACACCCTAACAAAGGATCCAATTCTACGATTCTGGTGGATCACTTCATTAGTGGACTTTGCAAGAACAAAACATTTTAAGTCCAAATTATTGAAACTATAAAACAACCAGGAAAATACTCAAATGGAAAGATGAATAAGGAAACAGCAAGATTGTGAAGGAACAGAGAAACATTTTGGATTAAAGAACTCCGAACAGTATATCCTTATGGGTTGAATAATCGATGTGACAAGAACATAGATCAAAGAGCAGAGAATGGTAATGTATAGGCCATAATCAACAAAAGAAGAACAAACATAAGAGTAAACACAGAACATATAAAGAATCTCTTACAGCTCAGTATGTATTCAATGTACTCCAAGAAACTGCAATCAAAGAAACTACATACTACATCAATAAAACTTTATTACAAATGAAGGAAAAAGATCTCAAGCAATTGGGACAGTTACTTCTGGATCATGAAGTAACAAATGACAGCAAGTTAACAGATAGAATTGTCAGTTTAGAACAAGACATGATACAACATAAATTGAAGCTTAAGAAAGAACAAACGTGGAAAAGTACAAAGAAAAAGAAACTAATGAATCCTTTGATAACACTATGAAAATCTGGCTATTGAGTACATAAATCTACAAAGTATTCTTAGACTTCAGGAAGCTGAAAATTCAGTCAGCAACTATATTGAGGAGGATGTCACAGTTGCTTATAAATACACTTCTAGTGTCCGTAATAAGGTCTTCAACTACAATGGAATAATGGATGAAGTGGACTTAGAGAGCTGGAGGATCAATAGTCAAACCTGTGCATGTGACTCTACTGTCAAGAAGTATATGGATAAAGACCACAAACATGTAATCACGGGTGATTTAAGTATCATTAAAAACAAGAAATTGAGATATTTGTTTCAAAGAGGACCAAACTATAGAGAAAGACATAACATCAACTTCACAAAGGAAACAAAGGAGATTAAAAGAAGACTCAACAGTTTCATTAAGAAACATAGTAATAAGAAAGGAATCTGTAACAAGGCATTTGATGAATGGGAAGTTAAAATAATGGAGAAAGTGGATAAAAGTATTAAATACCTGAGAAAAGGACCTCTTCAAAAGTGGAGACAGATTAAACAAGTGCTGCCAGATTCACATTGTAGTCAGGAATTGCAAGACTTGCATGACAAGTTTGTCATCACACCTGTTGACAAAACTAGGAACAACATTGCACTAACTTGTAAAACATACTACATTAATACAATACTGAGTGAATTGAATAATGAAAGTTATCAACAGGCAGGAACCTCTGATACTGCTATCAAGGACCAAGTGGATAAAAACAAGGAGTTCAAATGCATTGTCTTAAATGAGGACAAGAAATTACCAATTATATATGCAATTGTCAAAATTCATAAAAACCCTGTTAAATTCAGGTTCATCATTGCAGCAAAAAATGTGTTTCGCAACAAGTTGCCAAACGACTCACTAAAGATCTTAAACTTGTCAAAAATTCACATACTAACTACTGC